>LUCG01305637.1:0-12927 GCA_001633085.1 Carthamus tinctorius
GGCTTACGCCTCGGACCGCCTCGAGGCTTTCGCCTCGGACCGCCTCGAGGCTTACGCCTCGCCTCACAGAGGGAAAACACCTCGAGTCCCGATTGGGATTTTTAAAACCTTGACTAATACAAGAAGTAAATGGCAATATATGCACAAGTTTTAAGCGAGAATTAGAAATCATACCTCTCAGGAGACAAATAATGATCCACAAAATGATGGCACAAACAATGGGCTCACAGTTGCCTCGTGTTCCAATGGTGAAGGTAAATGGATTGAAAAGCCATACAATTACAGAGTAAATGCATAGATTCTCAGGTACTCCACGAAGCTTTAGAATAGTGCGGATAAAATACCCCACAAGTAAATCTGGATTTTAAAGATGATATCAAGTTTCACCAAATGCATAGATGGAGAAAACAAAACAATGTCAACAAGTATGTGCATATAGGGTACATCAAGTCTTGTTAACTTATTTCAAGTAATGATTACAAATGAGTAAAAAAGAAAATTTGAAATTAAAACATCCCATAAAATAGTGTTAAATGTTTGAGATGTAGAAACGAACAAAAGTAGTAGTTGGTATGATGCATTAGTAGGTTTATCACTATTTATTGGAAAATTCATAACTTGATCAAACTGACATATTTCTAGCAAAGTGTGAAATATCCTTCCTCCTAACTCCTCTACTTATCTTGTAACATCAATCAAAATAATACATATAAGGTCAATAGTGGTAATAAGCTAGTAGTCAAACACTTCCATGGGAATGGTCAATTCTGCATTTTAAAATGGGCAATATATCTGCTCTTTTTTCATGAAAACAAGCATCTACTCTGAAACAAATTGTTTACCTGAAGCAGAGAAAAGGAACTTTCCCCATGAACGATGAATAAAAGAGTTTGGTGCAAGAAGAAATGCGATCAAAGGAGAGTAGCGATACGTGGATCTTTTGTAAGGGGATTTTCCAGCAACTACTAAAGATGCAGCATCAGAGAAAACAAGGTAATCAACATCTGTATACCTAACCTCCATATGAGTGTCTTGCCATTCTCCGTAGATAATTAGGAAGACACGTAGAAAGGCAGAAAAAATGATTAGGGAACGAAAATTCAAAAATTTCATTGCTCCAAGCTGCAGGAAAAGAACATATACAATTAGCAATCATCTTGAATCTCAGCTATAATTCATTTTGTAAGAAAAAAAAGGCATATCAGATCATTAATCCTTCAATTGTCTAAATGTGCTTTGAAAGATTTATATTATATTGTGCCAATTGAAGCGGATTCATTGTTAGTTAACTAGTCGTTAAGTCGTTAGTAAACAACCTCAAATGTCTGTGCGAATAAGCTATTTTGTCCATTAAGCTCATNTTGAGAACTGAATAGGCTAACTGGCGGATTGATAATCTGAAATCAGCAAAATCTATTCATTCAGACACCACCTGGTAATCTGTAATGGTAAATACTATTTAAACCTTCCAAACAAGAGATACAATTCAACTTCAAGCCATCAAAGCTAGTTACTTCCAGCTTATAAATTCTAGTGGATTATTAACTTCCCATAAAAGAACTGATCACTACATTGAACTTTATAACAAACGAAAAAATTGAAACAACTACACCTAACAATATTGGTCAATGTTGTACTTCAAATTACCAGGAAAAATGTCATGAAGTAAAATCCATTTGTAACGTGGTTTGGAACATAAGGTTAATTAGTTCGAGCCTTCAGTAATTATTAGAAATTCTTGCATGCCAATCACGCTTTACCTAGACTTCATTTTGTACTTAATTTCTTTTCAGCCCAACACCAAGAGCGGGAAAGGAAACAAAAGAAGTATTTCCAATTTGCTACTGCTCTACTGACTGCTATATGCAGGCATTGTATCAAACTAATGGTATGCACAGTTGCACACCGTCCATGGTTTTATGCATCACAGAAATCACACGTGATCCATCCACGTAATATAAGATCAAAATAATAGGCTAATATATAATGAACAAATTCAAGAAACATGAAGTAAGAATGATTTCATCAGATCACCTCAGTGTACACATTGGTGACGAATATGCCTGTTTAAAGATCTGTGCAGCGTTGCAACATCAAGTTCTGTGTCATAAACATCTGGAGAAGCATAACTCAAAATCAATCAAAGAAATTTGAAGAAGTTTGTGGCTATGCACTACAATCAGCTGAGTTTTGGATGATTAAGAGTATCTTTATGATTTAGTGTTAGATAATGTTCCGAATCAACGGTCTCATTGACAGAAAATAACCATTTTAACCCTCCACATGATCCAAAGTTGAATGAAACATGAACTTTTGATAAGTATTATAAATTAATATATCACCATATAAATATAAACTATCATATCTCACCTTGCAAATATAAATTACAATAGTAACATCAATTAACATAAATCAAATCATAGCATATGATACCATTCCAAACAACAGCTTAACATTAATTGTTCAAGTTCAAGATTAAACAAAAGTATAATAATCACACTCAACATAAATACTTTAAGTACAATTCTTAATTCGAAGCTTTTAACAATAACCAATTTGCAGTCTGATATTCTGATCACATAATTTGGAATGATTAATGCTTTAATACAAATAGCAGGAAGATCTGCAATGGTTGTCCAATGATTTATGCAAGGGCTAACAATTAGCACATCTTAACAAGAGATTGACACATCCAATTTTCTTCGGTAATGACATTATTATGAGTTGATAATTCAACTAAAAGATGCAGAAGACCAAGACAAGGCATAGTAAAATAAATCAACAACCTGGAATTTGACAATGTCTAAATCCGGTGAGTTATATTACATACATATCATCAAAAAATCTACCATCTAGTTTGAGAACTTCCCTAGTTGAAAACTCTGCATCTTGCTTCTATGTCAAAAAATACAAATCTTTGAAGTTCTTCTCTTTGTATGTACCTATTATGTTGCCAAGTTTTTCACATATTCAGGCAGCATTCACATGAACACACATTTTGGTAACGATATCAGCACGAAATATCCCCAACAACAAGCTCATCTAGTCAAATTCAGTCATCCAAGCAAACTCTATGACCCCTAACTACATAATCTGTTAACCAATCAATTTCATTCAAACTAACGAGATTTTTGATGGCTACCACACAAACACAACCGTAAGTACCTAAAGAATTGAGCTTTCATAAACATGAATGTCTTCCCTAATAAAAAATATGTTCGTCCTTCAGTAACCTATCGAGCAATTAACAGCAATTTTTCTAACTTGACCTTTCTCATTGACAACTTTTATCGAACACTTGGTGTTCACCAAGACAAAAAAAAAATTTAGCACAATAAATCCAACACAAGTAGTGGAATCAAATAATAACTTTAAGACAAAGATGTTGAAATTGAAATTGAAATTGAAGAAATCAAACACACCAGTAGCCGAATCTGAAGTAGTCTACAACAGTCACCTGATTCAGAGAAGGTTGGAATGAATGATTCAGAGGCAAATTAAACAACATAGGGCTTTATATTTTATAATATTACACCTTGACCCCCTATACTTTTAAATCATTGTCGATAATGGCCGAAATTGAAATCCAATAAAATCTGTACAAAATTGCCGCGAAGTAAAGCATAACCAACCACATATGAAATGGATTTCACCTCCTCTCTGCCATTAACAGCAACATCGCCCCTTCTTCACCATTCTTCTTGTTCCATTAACAATCTCGCTTTACTTTCGTCACCAATCGCACACAAATCAATTAGCTCACCATCAACTGGATCCTAGTCATCTTACTACAAACGATCGAGCCTTGGAATCGAGAAGAACACGAGGTTATGGAGAGCTAGGGTTCCTTTCTTTCAGTTATTTTCGACCAAAAGTGAAGACTGTGAGAGTCTTAAGAAGGAGCTACTTGATAGTATAGCCCCACTGGATCGCGGTGCCGATGCTAATCCTGAACAACAGGATCGCGTTGATCAGGTTTGGAGTTTGTGGTTTGTAATCCTTTTTGTTGAAGTCAAATCGAATGTGTGTTGGGCTATTGATTTCTCTGATCTAGTGCTAGGTTTTTGCTAATGTTTTGATGGAATTCAAGTCGTTGAATGGGTTTTTTTTAACCGCAAATAACTCACGCACACGTCCCGACACGAAGTCGACGAGGTGTCCGGGATCCATGCGGGCACCCGACTAATCCTCGGTGACCATGGACCGACCGGAAAGCCGACCCATGGTCAGGGGTATCGCCACATGCTCACACCCCATGAATCGAACCCGGGTAGACAGGGATGCCATGCACTGTCCCTCCCAAGGATGTTACGGCTACTAATGCTTTAAGAGGGGCAATTGCTTGAATCAAATTATCGAAATTATGTGCTGAAAAATAATAATCTTAAAAAGGGTAAGCTCATTCAGTTGTGAAATTAAAGATAAATGTAAGCGGCTCTGATAGCCTGTAATCAACCTTTTTTGCTCAAGATTGTATTTTGGTGTTTGATGATGATTCTTGTGGCTGGTGAGCTTTCAAATACCTGCCTTAATTTTCTTTGAGCTAACTGAAAAATCTTGTTTGGTCAGTAATAAGCTAGCTTTTTGAAGAACTACTTCAATTAGCATTGCAATAAGTTAGTGGAGGAGCTATCTTTCCAGTTTTTCAATTATTCCCCTTGCCCTTATATTTTCCAATTAATTCTGCAACATGTCATTTTAGGTCATTTTACATTGTCATCGGATGGGTTGGGTTCTGGTGTCCGTTAACATGAGAAGCATGAGAAATGGTTATCAACCGCTGGATGAGAATTGAGAAGCGGATGCACATTAGGATGAGATGTATTGAGATAAGATGCCTTCAATCAATTCGCTTCTAAAGCGCAATTCATGGGAGGGCATGAGATTAAAAGTGATGAATGGTTTATATCCGCTTCTCACATGATGCTTCACCTATATATCAGCTAACAACTAGCTTGTCGGCTAGTTTGCCAAACTTTTTCTGCCACGAGCCAACTTATCAACTAGTTTGCTAAAGCATAGTCGGAAGGTTTTGAAGATCCAAGACTTGTTATAGGTAGCGCCATATATATGATCAAAGAAACATCTTCCACCATGAGTGTCAATATACTGCACCTAACTAGACACTAAGACACATAGTAGCATATCTGTCTGTCTAGCCTTCATTGGAGGGGGCGTGTTAGAGTCTCACATCAGTAGACCTGGACCAATTCTCCTCCATGTATGTTGGAACCTCTGTTCTCTTCTGAACGACTCTTTTGCAGAGTGATCTATCTGGGTTCCACATATTCTTGCTTGTTTAACCTACAGTTATTCTTGTATATGCAAGTCAACATAATAGGGGAAAAAGTTATTGGCTTTGTGAAATTGATTAGATCTTTGAAAATAAATTTAGTTCACTCTCATTTGTGGGTCCTATTTCCATGATTTGATGTTAAATGGAGATGAGGAAAATGAGCTAAACTCGTGGAAACTACGTTAGTCTCCTTGATGTTGCCTGAAGTTACTGGTGTTATGCAGATTGCACGTAAACTTGAAGCCGTGAATAAGGTAAACCAGCCACTTAAATCTGACTTGCTGAACGGAAAATGGGAGCTTCTATACACAACATCTCAATCAATCCTGCAAACAAAGGTGACATGTTGGCTTCTCATCTTTCTTTTGCTATGCAATGTCAAAATTATCAATGGTGGTTAGATTTGCACGTTGTTTGCAACAAAAAAAAATTATGATTTTGTGCCTCTCGAGTCATGCAAAACTGTAAATTCCTTTCAACTTGGCAAGTTCTTAAGCTAAATTTGCAAATTGTTGATTTTGTTACTCCCGTTACTGGTATTCTTTTGTTATCATTCAAGTCTTCAAGGGTATTTTAGAGTTCTAAACGGATGGTTAAGTACCTTTCTTGACTAGTTATCCAAAACTGTGAATTCCTTTATCTTGCCAAGCTTTTAAGCTAAAATTACCAGCTTGTGCTGACTTTTTAACTGGTAAAACAATGAATTTCTTTTAATTTGGAAAGTTTCAAGTCAAAATTACCCGTTTGTGCATCATTGTCATTGCTATTGTTGATGACTTGATGTTGTTTTTGTACTACAAGATTTCTCTTTTCTGTTATCAAAAGGCAATTTTTGGAATTTTGACTAGTGGTAGAATGCTTATTTTAACTACTCAGCCAAAACTGTGAAATCCATTTAACTTGGCAAGCTTTTGAGTTAAAACTGCCTATTTAAGCATTATCATCGTTATTGCTTTCTTCCACAAGATTTCCCCTTCCAAGGGGTTCATAGAATAAATATGGATTCTATTTCTTTTTTAGATTTTTAGTTATTTTTAGAAGAGAGAAAGAGTAGATATTCTAGTCACCATTGAAGGGTATTTTGCACGTTTGACTAGTAGTTGTATATATCTTCGACTAGTCACCCAGAACTGTGAATTCTGTTTTAACACGGCAAGTTTTCAAGCTAGAATTACCTATTTATTGTTGATGTTGTTGCTTTTGTTTCAGATTATCACTTATTGAAGGGTAATTTAGAATTTTGATTAGTAGTCAGATACTTTTACAAATCATGGAATGAATGGAGTAATAGTTTTATTTTATTTATCTCCTTTTTTTTCTTTTTCTTTTTTTGCAGAGACCTAAATTCTTACGAGCAAATGGGAATATTTACCAGGCAATCAATGTGGACACTCTTAGAGCACAAAATATGGAAACTTGGCCGTTCTTTAATCAGGTGTTTCTCTTGATTCAGAATGCACACATTTGTATCTACTCCCTCTTTGCCCAAACTTATACAATTTTTAACCGGACACCCCAATAAAAAGGTTTGAGCATGGTCATTTGTTGTGAATGCTCTTTAGATGTACTTTTTGGTATGCTATCGACTTGCTTTTCAGAACAAATTCTTAAGAAATTAATATCGAGACCCAATTTAATGTTTTTATTCCGTTGGTTTTGTTTTATATGGTGTGAGAAGAGGCAAAGATATGGATGTCTGTCCCATTTACTTGACGCAAATGACCTTGAACGTTTAACACAGTTATTTGTGGTTAACAAGTTGTTTCTAGAGGGTAGTTAAATGTTTCTTGATCCATATGTGCATATGTGCAATTACGATACACTTGAGCTAGAGGCCCCAACATAGGATGTATGTTAGCCTTGGGGGTAGTTTTGAGATCCCACATCGGGTGGGGAGGGGAATGTGCCTTATAAGGGACTAGATACCTTATTTATCATACACGTTTTAAAACTGTAAGTACAGGTGTGGATAAAGCAGACAATATATAGTACGGATGGTTGGGGATGTTACATATGGTATTAAATCCGTGAACCGGACCGGTGTTGGAGCGAGCACAATGAGGTACTTGAGGAGGGTAGATTGTGAGATTCTACATCGGTTGGGTAGTAGAACAATGGTTACCTTATAAGGGACTAGATACCTTCTCTATGAGACGTGTTTAAAAGCTGTGAGTCCATATGTGGATAAAGTAGACAGTATCTGTTACGGTTGGGTGGGGATGTTACAGTAGTTCAACCGGTATGGACTTGGGTTCACTCCCCATTGGTCACCTGTTCAAGTCCCCTAAAGGCCACTGTAGGTTTGTATGTCCATTATGTTAAGGGCAGCCACTATCCAAAAAAAATCCCGGCCCTCTAGGTCTTAAGTTGATGTTTTTGACTTTTTGATGCCGTTTGATGTTCCATGACACATGTATATGTTTCTGCAGGCTACTGCTAACCTAGTTACTCTTAATGAGAAAAGGGTTGCAGTCAAGTTTGATGCTTTTAAAGTGCTTGGTCTGGTAGGTGAAACTTTGTTACTACTGTTAGTATCAATTTGTTTTGATCATTTATCATTTTCATTTTATGGGTCCTGAAGAAATATTGTTATGATTGTGGATCGTGTTTACTTTATTTTGAAAAGCGAAGATGTGGCCCATAAAGTAGAAAATGGAGGAAAGTTGCATAAATAAACAAAAACGGACTATTTCTGTTGATTTGCAGATACCTATAAGAGCTCGTGGAAGTGGTCGTGGTCAACTGGAAATAACGTACTTGGATGAAGAGCTAAGGTACGCACACAAACATTCTGCCAACCAAATGCGTGGTCAAACTTGATTACGTTTCATTCCAAGTCCTTCATATTTCAGTTCCTTTGACAGATTCTATTCTGCAAACCAGACGCGATGCATGTTGGTGTTCTTTTAGGAAAAGAAACAATAGAGTTGTTGATTCACTTGAATTTCTTGGCTCTTTATTGATACAATTTGATGTTAGTCAAAATACTCCTCCTGAACCATAGATTTTGCAACCTTTTAAAAAAATGATTACGATAAATCAATGGTATTTATTAGGGGCAAAAGAGGGGTCAAGGAGATGCTGTTAATTGGTAATTATAGGGCAATTATGAGTTCTTATGCCTCTCGGGTGTTGCATGAAATTATATGATTTTGTTTCTAGTAAAAGGTATTTTAAATATTTGATGAATAAATCAGAACATTTTTTTAACCTCTGTGCAAACTGCATACCAAACACAAACACTTCATGTTGAAAACTCGAGTTTTCTTTGCAAGCTGATAATTGTCTCTTACGGAAAGTCAAAATCTGTTTGGTTGATTTTCCATAATAAGGTTGTCTTTTCATTGGGAAGGTTTTTGGGTAGGAGGCTTTTTCATAATGGAAGTAGCATGTCTTTTAATTGGGAGGGGCAGGTTTGGATTAAGTCACTTTCTATATCATTAACCCACTACTAAACAGTCATGTTTAGCTATATACATGACTGAATAAGGTGTGAGTCCCGTTAAGCTCATTAAGCTACTAATGATTAAGCCCTAATACTGTTATCTTACAAGAATGACTGGTTTTAGACAATTTTTGTAAATCTAGATGCAGAAAAAGAAAAAGAACCATCATGCTCGGCATTTTTGGTCCAAAATCGCTCATTCATGCATACTCAAGTGTTTATTGGGCATTTTCACGAGAGCGATAGTGTGTTTGTAAGTAAAAGTTTAATAAAGACGTTCTAAAAAATCAAACTCTCTCGCTCAATATGTTATATGCTAGCAACTATTTCCGAAGACCCCTCTAACCCTAATCATTTTGGCACCAAGCTGATTTTTGCTCAGTGGGTGCACAAAAGACATACCATAATATAATTATATTTTTTTAACAAAAAAGACGATTTTATTGAGAACAATAAAGAAGTATTGATGTAACAGAAAAATTACACTATTAGACGACAAAGGTGAAAGCTATAGAAATTTTTCTTAAGTATCATGGTAGTGAAGGCCATGGTTTTGACTTTTCCCCTGCTGCTTTCCTTCATTTTTTTCACAAAGCTTTAGAAACCGAAATCAAAAACTTGACCATCTCAACCACTTTAGATTTTTGTCTTTTCTGTTTAAAACATGTAAAGCACCCTTCAATATCAAGCGAATGCACCTTTAAGGCCCCTAATTTTTTCATTTCGACTAGACAACTAAGTGGTAGCTCGTGCACCCCTACCCACTTGATAGTCCACCCTTAGCAGCAAAGCTTCTTAGGCTTGCAGCAGTTGGAGAAACCCTTACCCCACCTACAGGTGGGATATATTGGGCTCATTTTGTTTGGTATGATTTGGAAAAAGAAGCCTTTGTACACAACTTTTTCTTAACGTTTATAAATAAAGATTGCTTCAGTGACTTGATCTTGGGTTTGTAGGATATCAAGAGGCAATGAAGGAAATTTGTTCATATTGAGAATGGTGGATCCAAGATATAGAGTCCCTCTTTAGTCTCTCTGCCTACAAGAGCTGTTGGCTTTCTGAACAAGCGTTTTCTTGCATCATTGTCTGGCCGCCGACCGGCTATAATATTTTTTGTCTCTTGAGACAGATGTAAGGTCTGTGTACATTCTACCCTTTTAGACCTTACATTCTGATGGGTTATACTGGTTTGTATAACTGTATTCTTTTGTTGGCTAATGCCATGATTTAGTATAGTTTGACCATATCTAGAAGGTCAAATATGTAATTTGACTTTGATCATGGAGGTCAGATGTGCAGTCAAGTCATTCTTATGCTTAAAATAGAGGCCTATGGTGTAGCAGCATCTGTTGATGCATGCCGAGGCGTCTTGAGGCACATTATGGCGTTTGTTGGTGGAGTTGTTATTATCTTGTCCTTATCTTTTTAGAAAGTTTGATCTCTTTTTATTTTGTATGATTTTTGATGTGACGTTTTATACAAGTTTCTTTATATATAAGATCAATATTTGATCTTTCTTCTTTTTATATAAATTTTAATTGTTCGATATCTTTGAGTAGTAGTAGAAAACATATATGCATGTGTGTATGTATATAATATATACTGACTTGCCATCTTAAGCCACACGTTGAAAACCATGTGGTTCTTAAAGTCATCTCTAACCGTTTGCACCCTTTCTTGCATCAAAATGGCGTAAAATTTGGTGCTAAAAATAGTGCAGATTTTTGGATTGGGCCTCTAAAGTTTCAAGGATCTATGTTGAACGTCAAGTTCTAAGGTTTGACGTTTGACTGACGTTTGACTAATGTATTACAAATTATTAATCGATTGTTGGTATTGTACATTACAATTTACAACTTGAAAAGCATAGAAAGGTATAATCCTCTTAACTATCCAGGTATGCAGCCAAAGAAGCTATTAGAGACCGGCATCAATAAACATATAAGAAGAGTGGTGTTGAAACACCACTGATCAAGAGTTGATTTATTAATGAAGTTGTATATCTTTCGGGAAAAAAACTCTCTATGCCATGGATTTGCATTTGCATCATACAGGGACACGATAAGAGGGATCAATCATCTTTAAAATGAACAAGTTTCCCTTATCGCCTCTTGAGACTCTGTAAAACACGGTAAAAATTGTTTGTAGCGTTGAGATGATATCGAGTAACCAATGAAACCAAAATCAAGTTTCAAAAGATAAAAAGAAGTTTGTATCAATGTTGAAATTTCACCTCAATTCCTCATCCAAGTATGTTATCTCAAGTGAACCTCGAGCTGTATCTGGCGCTTTAACCGGTATCTTCATAGAATAAACAAGAATTTGTTTTAAGCTTTATGGACATGGGAATTATCTTAATAGCATAGTCATGACCCAATGAAGAAAGATCTTACCAATCCTGCAATTTTGAAGTAATCAAATTTCACCGCCACTTTTTTGGCGTTAACTGGTGTTAGGTCCGCAGTTACCTAGAGAAAGTATGGCAACAGAAAAAATTGTTAGCATAATAAATAATCAAAGAAAAGACGTACCACCATACTGTATCTTAACGGGATATCTAGTTTGTTCAAGACTAGCGATTATTAGTTGTTGTAGCCGGTCCCAGACCCGACTAGCGATCAGTTCGATCAGTTACTAAACCCTAAACCCTTTTGCCCTAGGTTGACCCTGTTGCACCAAGGTCACTTGTTATGGCACCTAAACCATAATGAATGTTATTAACAAGATATATACCTGATTGAAGGTCGGAAATGATTCCATATTCTGAGCTCTAAGTGTGTCCGCATTAATCGCTTGGTAGTTTACACGCGACCTAAGGAACTTGGGTCTCTGTCGAGAAGCATACACCATATGAGAAATCCAAACTCGTTAACACAAAATTTATCCACATTTGAAGTATTTGCAAGTAAGAGAAAATGTCAAGAACCAATATTGTAACCTTGGTTTGTAGAATCGATTGTGAAGTGGTGTATAAGAGCTCCCATTTTCCGTCTAGAAACGGAGACTTGAGTGGCTCCTTGGTCGGGTTCGCTGCTTCAAGTTTTCGAACTATCTAAATCAAACAATTTAGATCCAAGCTAAAACGTAATAATACACATACAACACAAAAATATCAAAACTTCGACCGAAAAGAGCCTATGGGGTTGGGTTCCAGTGAGAAGTTAGCTTAAGAAGTGGTTATCAACCGTTGGATGAGAAGTGGATACACATTAGAATTAGATGCACCGGATCAATTCCTATCTAAAGCATAATTCATAGGAGGATATAAGATTAAGTGATCACCTTTGTTAGGTTACTCAACTTCTCACACAATTCTTCGTCAAGAGTTAAATGATGCAACTTTTACAACTTTATTCAATTATATACCTCCATAAAAGAAATTATCAACGACATACATTCTTTTTATAAGCATATAATATTTTATATATGACAAAACTCACATGAATCACATCCTTTTCACCTCTCATGATATTTGAATTGTAATCCTAATGCCGTTGGACCAACCGTCCACGCGCATAGATTTGCGTAATTGCATTATCAAGTAGGACTACATGCCAATGGCGTGTAGCTTAGTTGGTAATGGGTGGGGTACGTGGGGATAGTGTTTGTCCAAAATCGAATGGTGTTCGAGCCTGGGGCACTCCCATAGCCACAACCGTTGAGGGAGTCAGGTATGCCCCCATATTACGGAATTAGCAGATGATTGTGTGTCAACCTTTTTGTCCCCAAAAGTAGGACTACACAAACAGTACTTTTCATAATTTATGTGTGGACTCTTGGGTCTGAAACTAAATGGGTATAAAATCCCATTTATCCAACAATGAATTCATATTAAGGAACACTTAAATTAAGTTGTTTATTCTATTATCAAAATCAAAATCTTGAAAAAACTGTGGAGTTTTCAAGAAAAGAGGATTGGCTGACCTGCTCAATTGATTGTTGATCTTCAGGGGAAGCTTCAGCACCACGATCAAGAACAACAATGGCTTCAAGAAGCTCCTGTTTGATGGATTCAGCTTTCTTGGACTTATTCAAGAAAGCTGGGAAGAAAGACACATTAGTCCTCCACTTGGAATGGTGTATTAGGTGGTGGGTGTTGGTGGTGGGTTTGGCCGGAAAAGTTATGATGGAGAGGGAGGAGTGAGAGTGGAAGAGTTTAGGGAGGAGGAGGTGGTGGTGTGGGGTG
>LUCG01305642.1:0-14322 GCA_001633085.1 Carthamus tinctorius
GCTCCTCGTTTTTTCTTAAATTGACATGCTTCTCGTATGAACCTCCCTCTATATATATAATGTAAACTTAAACTAATTTTTATTTTAGCATGAAATACGGATATGGATTAAGATTAACGACATTTGGAATCTGTCAAATGAATTGGAATCTAGAAAGAATGTGAATGGAATGTTATCAAGTTTGATAAGTATATTTCATTGACAAAAGGTTAAATGTAATTTGTTAAAAAAAATTGGAATTTGTTTGTTTGGTTTGCTAAGAAATTGTAATGAAATACTAAAAAATGAGAAAAATATCTTTCCATTAATTTTAATTTTAATTTTTTTAAATCATAGATAATTATAAAATCAACATTGAATGAGAAAAAAATATGTAATTTACGCTATAAGAAAATAATATATAAACATAAAACACAAATATTCATCACGCTCTTCAAGCAAAAGTAACGGGCAAATTGCGCGCTATTATGATAATTCATCACATGTTCTTCAAGCAAATTCTGCTTCAATCGAGTCAGATCTAGGTGAAATTAGCACTTCTTATACTTAGTTTTGTTGTTTTCATGAATGTTTAGATCATATTATGATCCCAATTGAGAAAATTGATTCATTATTCGCTTATAGGAACTGTAATTTTTGGTAGAAATCGAAAGTTAAGAACGTTGTCATTGTCTCCTCCATCTCTGGAGCTAGATCGAAGTTTGCATTATTTCAACTTCATTCCACCTCCACCACAAATGCACAGCACGACTCCAAATTTGTGTGTGATATGTAAGGGTCCATCAACGGCGCCAATGGTACGTAAGTCGTCCTAGGAATTTCCGCTCCTTTCCTTCACCACTAGTACCACGACAGTTAACGCCGCCTCCATTGGTGGCCGCACCACCTACATAATTTGAATAATCAGAATGATGATGAACTCGAGATGAAATCATAAGAGAGAAACACGTGGAAGCTAGAGATATCAAATCATGTCTAGCCAAGTGGTAAGGTAATATTCTTGGGAGGGTTAGTGGATGGTATCCCTAACTACACGTGTTCGAACTGCCACATAGTGGTACCCTTAATTGGGATGGGCCATGGTCGACGGGAATTAGTCGGGTGTCACCCTTAAGTGGGAGCCCAGATACCCCGGGAATGTGTGTGTATGTGTGTGTTAGCTTGCCGTTCAAAAAAACATGGAGGCTAGAGATGAAGAGGCAAAGCGGAAAAGAAAAACGGGAAAAACAAACCTGCAAATGATGAAGTTATGATCGAAAGGACCATCAGAGAAGTCGTAAAAGAAAAGGTAGTGCGGTTAGTTTTCGATATTTTGATGAGGATATTTTTGTTATTTATAAAAATTTGGATGGCATGAATTTCAATTTCATCATTTGTGAGAAGGAATGTTCAAATCCTCAATTAGAGCAATATTTGGAATTCAATTTTATTTCTTAGGTAACGAAACAGCATGATAGAATTCAGTGTTAACAAAATTCCAACAAACCAAAAGCCTCTTAAAAGTTTAATTTTTGGTACGACAATAAAACATGAAACTTTTTATATTATTTTGATATGATAGATAATCGTTTCTACACCAAATAGATAATATTTCAAGTATATTTACAAGCTTCTTTTTTTCTTAATATATGACTTTGTTATAAATTATTAAAAGTTAATATTTTTAGAAATAGTTAAATAGATTTTTAAATTTATTAATACTTCATATTAAATACTTTTAAATACTATTCTGTAATTATTAAAATAACCTTACGGGAATTTTAATCTTAAAATTTGAAGAACCATTTCATAAATACCAAAATCTTATCTAACAACTAACTTGGTCACACCTCTTTGCTAAAGGAAAAATACAACAATTCCAATTCTAAACATTTTCTTACCAAAAAAAAACCCATGAATATGATTAAATAAACAAAATTCAAAACCATTTAATGAGGTCGACTCGTAGTTTGAGCTCATAAATCGTACAAAATCATTTGTATTTCGACTCGGGTTCCTTCCTACATGTATACAGGTTTCAAAACCCGTGGCTGAATTCATTCAGCCATGTCATCACTTCCGTCAAGATCACTAACGTTACTAACCGCTTCGAGTTCTTCGTTATCTTCTTCGTCGGTTTCCATCACATCACCATCGTCTTCCGACCCTTCTTCGTCTTCATCGCTAAAATCTTCGTAAATAATGGGCTGGGGTGGCCCTTCTCCTTCATCCTCTCCATCATCAAGCGTCTGAAAACGAAAAATAAAAAGAAACGTTAGTTAAAGATGTATTCACGTATTCACGATCATTGGATATTTACGATGTGCTTGTTTGCTTGCTTAATTACCTTGGTGTAAAGCAAATCGAGGCAGCTTGACAGTTGAAGGGCGGGATTGAAAGTCGAGATTCGAGATTCTATAAGCTGCAAAAGCAATCGATTCGATATTGTTATCATCATTCACGCATTTGTATATGTAATGAATCGTCTCCTATAGATAGAAAATGAGATTTGTAAGCTCTATATAAGAGTCGGATTGTGAGTTATCAGTAACTTCCACCATAGTTTTAAGTCATAACATAAACTATAAATTCCAAAAATGAAAAAGAAAAAAAAGTTGTTGCCTATTTGGTTCGTTGGAATGGGTTTTATGGAAGGATTTGGAATCTTTTGTGCAACATTTGTAAGATTTGGAATGGAAATAAATTCCATACTTCATAAATAGTTCATAAGAAAGAAATTATAAAAATAACTAAATTACCTTAATAAGTGTCTTTTAACAAATTTTAGAACATTATTACAAACAAATCCTAAGAAATCCCACAAAATACCAACTAGTCACCTGGGATTTCTATATCCCATCTTTGTGGGATTCCAGTTCCAAATTCTCCTTCAATCAAACATGTGATTGAAATGGAACCCAGTCCCAAATTCTACCAAATCCAGAAAACCAAACCGACCCTTAGGTCCCGTTTGGTTGGCAGCATAGGATTGGATTTGCAGGAACTTAGATGTCAGTTACATTCCAACCCCATGTTTGGTTTAAGGGATGTCTTGGATTTGCAATCCCCAGATTTCATTGGATAGGATTTTTGATATCCCATGAGAGTAGTTGGTATTTCACGAGATCTAGTGGGATTTGTATGTAAATAATGTTTCAAAATATATTAAAACATTTGTTTTGTAATAATCAATTAATAAAAAGATAATTTAATCATTTTTATAGAGAATAGAATCCAATTCCATTCCAAATCCCTCCGAGTCCAAAACCTTCCACAAAATTCAAATCCCTCAAAACCATTTCACCGACCCAAACGCCTCAATGCATTTAAACTAGATGAATTCACTTAAGTATGAAAAGGCATTGGTTTCACTTTTGAAACTCAAGCATGGACTTTTCTTCTTTTAAGTATATAATGTTTATACACAACAAATACTGAAATACCCATGCACAATTGCACACTCCTCACACTTGGTAAAATTTAAACCCTTAACCTTCTGAGAGTCCGGGTTCTAAAGTTAACCAGATACTATTGAGCCAATGTAGTGTTGGAGTGTATAATGATTGTTACCTGATATAATGAGTTGAGGGCAATTAAAGATGATTCTTGAGACATAATGCTGCTTGCATGTTGAAGAAGTAAGCTTCTAAGCCATGGCAGGGCGCACGCTAGTACCGGACCCCTGTTGTCACAACGTAAAACATACAATCAATAACCGATTGCAAATAATATTCAAGGTTTTCAAGATTCTGAAAAAAAGGCACTTTAGATCCCACCTTGATTGGATCATAGATATGAGAGACTCAAGAAGCTTGAAGACATCCGATGGATTCAAGAGATAAACTGAGTTTCTAATAACCTGCAAACAAAAAAGAATCTTGTTTAAATATATTTTTTCGAATTGTTGGAATGTTACTTGATCATTAAAAACCAAACGAACCCTTTTTGGGGGTCTGGAAGGGTAAGATGTACGCAGACCCGACCTCTAGCCAGAAAAAAGAAAAACAAAGCAGCTGATTCCATGAAGCCCCTCTTTTGAAATAGTTGGAATGTTATTTGATGGCTCAAAAATAAACCAAACAAACCCATTTATCCCCACCTGAGATGGGGCCTACGGAGGGTATGATGTAAGCAGATCTGACCTCTATCCCAAAGGGTAAAGCAGTTGCTTCCGTAAAGACCCTCTTTTGAAATTTTGTTGGAATGTTACTCGATATTCCAAAACGAAACCAAACGAACCCCGTTTATCCCACCTGAGATGGGCCCGGGGAGGAAAAGATGTATGCAGATTTGACCTCTACCCAAAAGAGTAAAGTGGTTGTTTCCAATGAAGACCCCTCTCCGGAAATTGATGGAATGTTATTTGATACTTCAAAAAGAACCCCGTTTATCCTACCTGGGGTGGGGCCCGGGGAGGGTAAGATGTACGCAGACGTGACCTCTACCCCAAAAAGTAAAGCAGTTGTTTCCATACACACCATTGGCAAAAATCAGAAACTGTTATTTGATACTTCCACCATCAAATATTTACCTTTTCGTCTTGTCTAAATAAGCAATCGAGAATAAGGGATCGATCATCTGCATGAAGTGCTTGTTTAAGGAGTACATGAACAGAGTCCGCACTAGGAGGCTTTGCAGCCGAACTCCCGGCTTTCTCATCACTTCCACCTTCATTGTTTGATATATTTAAGCTAGCCAATTTCTCACCCATAGTCGGCTCATTTATATCGTTATCAATTTGAACCCGATCCATAGGATCTCCATGATCTATAAAATAATTCAACAACACACCGCAGATATTTAAAAGTTTGATCAATCAATTTTTAGCTTAAAAATGTAGTTAAATTGAACAAAAGAAGTGGGTCATTGAAATAAATACCATTATCGGATTTCAGTACTGCATTCATGGAGTCTGCATCGGATGCAGTTCGTTTCTTGCCTCTTACGTCTTTTTTATCTGTAAAAAAGTCAGCATTATTGATCCGTAAGATTAGTAAGAAAATGAAGTAATTAGTAACACAATCAAACTAGTCACTACGACAAAATTGGCTTTTATATGATGCCAAATACGTCTAAATGTCTTAATAGACTGTTTTATAGGACTTAAGTTTATAGAACCAAACAATTGTGTGTCCAAATGTGTTCCATCATCTTATTTTTTAAATAGCAAACACTACCGTTTGGTAACATAAACTTAAAGTCTATATAAAGCTGTATATTAGCACATTTAGACATATTTTGAATCCTATAAAACCGATTTTGTTGTAGCAAAGTGTTGCACATTAATAAAACATGAAGAGATTTAGAATAAATAGAAAAATGTATCAATAAAACATTTAGAAGAATACGTTGCGCACCTTTTCCATCATTTACTCCATTTTCTTGAACATCAATCGTAGCATCAATGACGATATCCTCCCCGGGACTACTAACATCCACCGAAGTGAAATGCGGAGAGTTTATCGAGCCATAAACAATAACGGCCGTAACTCTGTCATCACCATCCACGGAACTCAATCTAGCAGCTAAAATAGAAGTATGACGTTTCTTTTTTCCGCTAACATTTGGGTCGGTTTCCGATTTATTTGCTTCGACTTTTACCTTAGCCGGTACTATATTTTCTTCAGATGAGTTCTTTAAATTCCAAATATAAGCTACACCCGATTCTGAAACCGAGAGTACAACTAAGTCATCTCCATTGCAGCCGTTCTTGCATTCGATAGCTAAAGGAGGATGTCTCATTGATAAAATAGGTCCACTGGTTACCATTTCGGTGTTTGCTTCGTTTTTCCACACTTGAAGATTCTTGTCGTCAAATCCTGATGTAATAATGACGTTTGTACCCTCCAATGTAGACATATGTTGTACGGGTCCCTGAAAATGTGGAGCAAAAATGTAATTATGTTGGCATTGCGGTTGAATTATAGATTGTCCCAAAGTAAGTGTCAGTGTAAGTGTCGGCTTTCCAGTTATACCCTTTAAAAGGGTAAAATTGTCATTTAGTTAATTAAAAGATGTAATTATTACATATTTATAAAATTGTATGCCTTTTGCATCGTGGGCATTAATATTTTAGTTTGTACCAAAATAAGTATCCACATTTAAAACTAAGTGCTTACTTTCCGATTATACGCTTTAATAGAGTACTATTGTCATTTAGTTAATTATAGAGTGTAATTACTACACATTTCTAAAAAATATGCGCCTTTTTCATTGTAGACATTTATATTTTATCCACCTTCAAAAGTAAGCTCCTACTTTCCAATAATGTCT
The DNA here is from genome assembly GCA_001633085.1 of Carthamus tinctorius. Classification (NCBI taxonomy): domain Eukaryota; kingdom Viridiplantae; phylum Streptophyta; class Magnoliopsida; order Asterales; family Asteraceae; genus Carthamus; species Carthamus tinctorius. The sequence goes on from LUCG01305642.1 coordinate 6,253, forward strand.
TTTAGTTTGTGCCAAAATAAGTGTCCACGTTCAAAAGTAATCCTACTTTCCAATCATACCCTTAATCATGAGATGGAGAAACTCATTACTCCCTTTGTAATCAAGGGTAAAATAGTCATTTAGTTAAATCAAAAAGTGTAATCATTACACATTTTCTAAAACACGGTCTTTTTCATAGTTGGCATTTACTTTTGGAATTGAGGGAGTATTTACTATTTAGTAATTAGTAACATACCGTATCTGTAGAAAACTTCAGCAGTTCTTCCCCATCTTCCAAACCGAGCACCCGTATCTTGGTATTTGCAGCAGCTAATATTTTATCATCTACCATACAAGAAAAAAAAATGCGTCAAAGAGTAGAATATATGGTTATGGTAAAACAAGACATCAAGAACTTCGGAATACTCACCATAAATAAATACAGACGAAGAAATATACTTCTTCGAAATTTTTGTTTCTTTTAAAAGTTCTCCCGTTTCAGAGTTCATTTCACAGGCTGTGCCATTGGTACTAATAACACAAAGTTTCCGTCCTTTATTTGCAAAAGAGAGAGCAGCAATTCTACTGCACATAAAAAAAGTTAAAAACTTCACATACTGCTCATCAAAATATGAGACTATCATTGACAATATAATGTGAGACCCGGGAATTATTTGCTAGGTGAAAACGGGCTTTTGAAAGGCCCGGGCCCAAAATGCCCAGCCCTTGTGCATATTAATAAGTACAACTCTAAAGCTCTTTGAACTCTATAAAACCAACTAATAACGAACTGATAAACACATTCAAACACAGGATAATGATTGAGCCATAATAATACAATAAAAACTCCATTATCTTTATCCACAAAAAAAGAACTCATTCTTAAAATTGAAATAAATCACATCTTTATATCTAAATCTAAATTATAAAAAATAATTTGAATTATACAGATTATACCAAAAAAAGAGAATTTCATAACCTTTAATTTGACACCAATATCAATATATTTTTTGAAATCCTTTTTTAATGGGTCGTCGTATTTTTTAACGATAAATTGCATTAATTTACCATTCTTGATATGTAATAAAATTTTGCATCCCGCTGCATCACAATGGTACAGAGCCAACCAAATAACTACTACCATACCCATGATGATGACCAGAAGATTTCCACTTCAATTCAGCAGCAGTAGCATTGATAGCAAAAACCTCACCATCATCTGTTCCCAGTGCCACCAAACATGTACCGTTTTCTTTTCTGCGCTGAAAATTAAGCGCAAAACCGATAAATTTAACACTCAAATCCGAAACAATTTAAGACATTGGCTGGCTTTTACAGGAAATAGAGTGAGAAGACAGGGAAAAAAACTATGTATCGTATTACCTTCTTTCCAATAAAGCTACATGCAATGCAAGAAAATTGAACATCAGACTCTCCATCTGGATGCTTCCATTCGGCTAATAGATTTCCGTCACTTGTGTTCCAAACCTGAAAACGAAAAGGGGTTTCTTAGTACATGACAAACATCAACATAAACTCACCTCATTAGCGGATCTAGAAAATTTTCAAGTGGGACACAGAATATTTAACATAATAGAAAGTACAATAAAAATGAATCATAAACAGTATGATTTAATAAAAAGAATGACATAAAGGCGGCTTTTTGCAGCACCCAAGTGGTTTTTTCTTCTTTTCTGTTGTTACCAAAAGATTAAAAAGAAGCCAAAGGGGTTCAAACTTGCAACCTTCAATACCACGTGCAATGACACTACAAGTAGTCAAGTACAAATTCCAGCATGTGCACTTTTTATGACCCTTAATAAAATTGAACGAGGGCAATAAAACCCCCGATGCTATTACTGAATCTACCCCTGCTCACCACAGCATTACTTTCTTTGAAGTATATAATATTTATATACCGCAAATACTCAAACACATTCCTCAATGTTGGTAACTTTTGAACCCTCTCCTCAGAGGCTAACTCTACTGGTAACCAAGAGCCACTAACCCTTAAGTAAATACCATTACTTTTCAAAGTCCATGATTTATACATATACAAAGTTTCTCGATGGATATTCATAAAGCCAATCAGCTATGAATATAATCCATATGGCAACTAACCTAAGAGACCTTCATGAGTTCATGGGATGCCATGGTGGCAAACCTATCATTAACAAATGAGACTAGCATTTTGGGAATGCACAAAAGGAACCTTCTCGTTCTTAAAAAAACATACTTTTTTCGATGTGAAACAGGTTCTATTTTCATCTCCACAAGTGTCCAGGATACTAGGATTCTAATGCCATGTATAAATTACATCTAAGTTCAGTGTTACTGGATGTATTAACAAGCAATTGGATTTCATAGCAGACAGCAAAGGCTTATCGTTTGATAACAATCTTTGAGGTTGTTTGGTTGGTTTTCAATTAAATCCTATACTGATAAAGCTGTTTGTGTGGATTAATCTATTTGGATAGATTGAGGAATATTTTGTTTAGGAGTTTCATAGATGAAATAAGCTTATTTTCAATTAAGAGGGGCGGATTTGGAAAAATAAAATATAGGGTCATGTACAGCGCTCCCTTATAGGCTTAATGAATAAGTCACTTTATATATCATTATACCACTATCAAAGGGTCATGTATGGCTGACTAAATAATAAGTTGTCAGACCCATTAAGGTTGTGTTTGGCAAACTAGCTGATAGACGACAAGCTAGCTTATGAATAAATTATGTTTGGCAAAAACTAGCTTATGAGTACGTATAATGATCAAAAAGTTTATGTTGGGGTATATAATTAATAGTAATAAGGGTAAAATTGGGGAAAAGCTTACCAACTAGTGTTTCAAGTATTAGCTTATTTTTGCTAAACACAGCCTAAGCCTATTAAGCTTCTAACAAGCAGGTCCTTAGTTATTATCAACATACATACAAAATCACAAATACAATATCATACTCCTCAATTCGAAGTAAACTTCCTATAAAAAACCAATAAACAATCCCAAAATTGATATCAAACGAGTTTAATTGCAGATTGGATAGATTTACGAATAAAAATGGCGTACGAAAATGATTGAAAAACCTATATAAATGGAGAAAAATAGAGATATAGAACTTACTTTTAAGACGCCATTGGAGAGTAGAGCAGCGAATAATTCACCTTTCGAAGTGAAGGATGACATCAGAGGTTTAACTCTCTCTTTCGCCATAACCAGAAACAGAGAAGAAGAAGAACCCTAGAATTCCTTTTTGCTAACAATGAAGTGAAAAGGGTTTTAGGATTTGGGGTTTAATGTGTGGGCCGGTTCATAAAGGTAATTGGGCCTAACACAAAAGGGTTTAGTGGGCCGGTGGTTATAAACGACCTACAAACATTCTATATATACTAGAGAAGAATAGAGATGGCTACATGGGCCCGGTCCGTCACGACAGTAGTGGTATTCGTGGTCGAGTTTGGACGGTTTAACCTCTCAAACCACAAATCAAACTACAAGTGGCGGTCTGGTCAAATCGGATCGCGGTATAGGCGATTTGGTCTGACCGGGTTAGACGATTTGAACCTTTTTATGGGCTTTAAAGTTTAAACTTAAAAAACATATATAATTTTGAATTTTAACGGTTCATTGGTTTGAGTCCATTTGAAGAAGAAAAAAATGTCCACAAAAAGTAACAAAGTTCACCGAAAAAACAAAGTGAACGAAGTCCAAAAAAGAAGTAAAGAAACTATCCCAACAAAACACTAAAAAAGTAAATGCATACATAAAAGTGTATGTGTGTGTGGCGGTCAGTTTAGTTCAAACCGCCCAAAGAACCTCAAAAACGGACCCATTTAACTTGGTTCGGCCTGTTTGAGCAGTCAAACGGATTTTTTTAACACCCTGAACGACCAGTTTTAGCTCGACAGTTTCAAACCTAATATTAGCTCGACAGTTATATCTCGATTATTGTTTATATCCTTAAATGTTAGTTATCTAATATTAGGTTTGAAACTCTTGGCAATATTTGGTTTGATTGAATGGTCTTGTAGGATTTGGATTTCTTGGAATGACTTGGAATTAAGGGGTTTCTAATTTGAAAGCATTTTGAATCTTTGGTGCATTTCTAAGATTTGAAATGGAATTGGATTTCTTCATTTATAAACAATTTATAGAAATAAATCATAAATATAATTAAATTATCTTTTTATTCATCAACTATTACAAAACATTCATGAAAATATTGCATGTCAGGAGCGAATGCGGCAATCATTCAACCATCCATGAAAATAAAGGTGAAAGAAGACAAATGGTACGAACTACTTTTCATACCTCATGTCTTTTCCACCTTTTCCATTATACAAAAAGGGAATGAGCTTCGCTTGAAGATTCATTCTATTCACATTAGTTAATATTACAGCTGAAGTAGTTTGCTTTTATGTTCTTAGTTAGCTAATTTAAATTTTTGCACCATAATCGTTTGTTTTAATTTGAATGAAATTTTTGCACTTTTTATTTCTAAGAACACTTCGCACCTATTTGATTCGACAGTATGTTTTCGGAAAAAGAAATTAAAAGCTTTAGGTTGTGTTTGGCAAAAATAAGCTAGCTTATAAGCTAGTTCATCAAAACATGTACCATAAGCTAGCTTTTTGAAACGCTACTTTAAGCAGCTTTTTAGGAGTTTTTTGTAGTTTTTTTTTTCCAATTATACCCTTATTAATATTAATTATTAAATTCAAAGATACGCTTTTTAGTCATTTTACATATTCATAAGCTAGTTTTTGCCAAACATAATTTGTTCATAAGCTAGCTTATCAGCTACTAACTAGCTTATCAATCAACAGCCAACTCATCAGCTACCAGCTAGCTTATCAGCTAGTTTGCCAAACATAGCCTTAACAAATTTTGTTTATAATATTTAAAAAGAAATTGAATCATTTTTATCATAAGTAACTTATAAAAATTATAAAAATAATTAAATTACTTTTTTACTAATTAATTATTATAAAACTTGGGTTTTTAACATATTAAAATATATTATCACAAATAAATCCTTGAAAATGAAATCCTACAAAATATCAACCATCCATTAAAAATTGAAAATGAAATCCTACAAAATATCAACCATCCATTAAAAACCCAATTGAATTCTCAGGACTTTAATCCCGAACTTTTCATTTGAAAACCTGATACAGGATTGAAATGAAATCCAATTTCAAATTCCGTAAACCAAACAAGCCCTCTGAGTCCCCGACTTTTGTTTATATCTAGCAAAATAGATACCATAAAACCCTAAAACAACTTCTGTTTATATCTAGCAAAATAGATACTATAAAACCCTAAAATAACTTTAATCAACCTCTTTTTTGGATGTCTTGTATGCCCAAACTAATCCCGATAAATTATAGTCGTAAGACATCAACCCCTAATAACTCAATGGCCACAATTGTTGTGCACACCTAGAATAGAACCTTAACCACTACGCCACAACCCCTGTGGTTTGATGCCGAAGAAACCCCATTTAAGAAGCACATCTCATAAGCCAAAAAACGTAAAATCCATCCTCGGTAACGATTATAGCGGTATCCGTAAACTAAGTACATTTGTTACAAAATTGCCATTTCAAAATTTCAACTCTTCAACAACAATAAAGTGTGTTCATAAGTTCATGGCTTGGAGCTTGTGGAGCATAGATATCGAAGCATGTACTCATTCGAAGCACACGTTTCTCCTAAATCTTGATGTAACCTCGTAATCGCCTTTTGCAACGACTTTAGAGACGGTAGTAGATTTCTCGAGTTTTGCTGAATCGAGTGACCGTGACATTTAGACAACTCCTACATAACCAAAAGCAAAATCAAAATAAGAATAAATAACAGTATTTTTTTTCCAGTTTACCAAGATAACGCACTAAGGCTATGTTCGGCAAAATACTGATAAGCACTAGCTGAAAAACTAATCACGTTTGGTAAAACCGCTGAAAAGTTAAGTAACGATGTAAAGTAACCAAAAAAAGATAAGGGGTACAACTGGAAGGAAAAAAAAGGAGAAAACCCCATCAAGCTTATCGAAATGCTACTAAAAAGACTAGCTTGTAAAAGGGTTTTTTCGATAAATTTAAAAAATAAGGTAGTTTATGGTTACCAAACATAAGGGTAGCATCTTAGATCCTGCCATTCCACGAAAGATGGTCACTTTTGGCAAAATAGCTAATAAACTAGTTGTTGGCTAATAAGCTAGCTAAGTTGGCTGATAGCCGATAAACTAGTCATTTTTGACAAAAACCAGCTAAAAACTAGTTGTTGGCCGATAAGCTAGCGAAGCTGGCTGATAGCCGATAAACTAGTCATTTTTGACAAAAACCAGCAAATAAACTAGTTCTTGGCTGATAAGCTGGCTGATTGCTAATAAACTAGTCATTTTTTACAAAAACCAGCTAATAAACTAGTTGTTGGCTAATAAGTTAGCTAAACTAATTTGATATAAAAAGCATAATAACAAGAAAAGAAGTGGAAAAAGCCAATAAAACTTATGGAAACGCTTCTTGAAATTAGGTTTTAACAAGCTAGCTTATGCCTAATCAAACAGAACTTTCTCAATAAGCTCAAAAAAATAAGCATACCTGACACCATCGAAGAACGAATTCCAAATGAGGGCAGTTTTCCAAAAGCTCTGCGAAAGCCTGAATCAATCTGTTTAAATATTTGAAGGGGACCGATGCAACAACGGCTCTTATCTCTGGAGGAGCAACAGAAATGATGCACCGTTTAATCAAAGCATCTTCGTTTAATCGTAAACTAAGGATTAAAGCTCTGCTTGGCTGATCTTCGCCAATGGCCGCTTCAACCGCCTGTGTGTGAAAAAGAAAGTCGAACCAATGATTAGTCGAGTCAACGGACACGGCCATATTTAGTTATCACCATCAAATAAGCAAACACCATGTTCTTCTTTAGTGGGTTCGGTAACGGTACAAGGCAAAATGCAACGAAAGTTTGTCTTGAATAGCTTTTTTCAAAATCAACGTAACAAAGTTTCAAACTTTGTTATCTAATACAAAGTCTCAAAAGAAAAAAAAATTCCATATAGCAATTGATACGATAAAAGAAACTTTCATACCTCTGGTGTCACATCTATATCGAGGTCCGTGGGATCGAAGATAAAATTATCATCCATCGAGTAAACCAAAACCCCTTCGGTTGTTGCAGCTGCCCAACTACGGCCCGTAGGCGCGATTCTTAGGCACTTTGTTCGAACAATCGGCCTTCCACGATTCGGCATTGATCCCGGGAGATCGTAACTCGACTTCACTCGTGTTTGTTTATCAACACCATCTTCTACATCGCTGTTATCATCATCAATAAGATTCAGAGGACCAGCATCCGTCATGTTCTTCGAATTCAATATATCAAGAACTCCATCCAACGATAGATTGAGGGTTATTTGGAATCTTCGAAGCAATACCTGTAGATTCAACAAAAAAAAACTATGAAACCAAGAACGGAAAGAAGGTGGAAATGAAACCAGAATTATGTTTGGCAAACTAGTTGATAAACAAATTATATTTGGCAAAAATCATCTTATATGCATGTAAAATGACCAAAAATGACATATCGAAGAAATAATCAATTACAAATATTTCGTAATATAATTAAAATAAATTTCTAATAATATAATATGTTAATTAATACAAATAAGATAGTAAAGAAAAATTAAATAATATATTATGTTAATTGAAAGAATTAGAAATTGATGACTATATAGACTATAAATTTTCAATTTGCTAAAACAAATTTTAGAAAAAATCTATATCAATCTAAGATTTTAATACCCATTACAAATAATATAATTAAAAATAAAGTGGGCCAACTTCACATGTACTAATTAATTAGTGTTTTTAGAAGAATATACTTAATAATTAGATTAAATATTTTATTAAAATTATTTAGCATATATGAAATAAAATAAGTATAACTTTAACTCTTTGTAACTTACATAAACATTTTTAAAATTGTTATATTTGCTTTTTGATAACTACATATATTAAATAATATTCAAAAAATAACTGATATAATTAATAATCTTTATAAATAATTAATATATAATGTATATTTTA
>LUCG01305644.1:0-11874 GCA_001633085.1 Carthamus tinctorius
TTCGATTTGAATTCGACAATGCGAATTCGAGTCGGTTTTACATGTTTCATTTCGAATTCGAATTGAGTTTCAAATTTACCTAAAAAAATTTCAAACTCGAACTACCCGATTCGAAGAATTCGAGAAACCCGAAATTCGACTCGATGAACACCCCTAAATGCAAGATTGTAATGTTTATAAGACATGGTCATTAACTATGAACCTTAAAAGAGGAATCTTTACATTTTCTTGAAACTTACTATGCAAGTAGGTGATTGGATTAGTACAAGTCATTAAAGCAAGAGGGGATATCAATGGCTTGCTTGTGCATGACTGTACAAAGTGCAGAGATGAGTAAAGTTTGACAGTGAGGAAGATAGAGAGAGAGAGAGAGGGAGAGAGATGCTTTTCCAACTTTTTCTTTACGCTAAAGAAGAAAAAGCAAAACACCCTCTATACCCTAAACAAATTTAATTCGAAAAAGAACCAAAAGATTCCCTCATAAAGATGGTATTTTGATTTCTCTTTTGCTTCTTTCTTGATTCTCTGTTTCACACCCACTTTTCCTTTTTCTCTATTTCACCAATCTTCAGGTTTTCTTGAAGGCTTCTTTCAAGACTTCTTGCACCTATTATCCCCATTTGTGTAGAACCAAGATTTCAAGGAAAAGTTTGCATTTTTGGCAGAGACATTTGACTTCTGATTGTGCTTTTTTACTTAGAGAAGTGATGATTTGTGGGGCTGAATGATAAGTTTTCAAGATTTTTTTTTGTGTTGAAGTAAAGGGATTTTGGTGATTTGGGGTTTTAGAGGAAAAGGGTTTTAGAGGAGGGAAAGAGAAGCAATGGCAGGAGGAGGGCAAGCAGCACCACCTAAACAAGATGAGTTGATGCCACACCCTGCAAAAGATCAACTTCCAAATGTTTCTTATTGCATCACTAGTCCACCACCTTGGCGTAAGTTTTTTTAATCTTTAAACACATTGATGATATTTTTACTGTGTGAAAACACCAACTTTTCTCATTGGTACCATGGATTTCTTGCTTGTTTTTGTGTTATTCCATGTGGGTTTACTTCAGTAAAAGTAAAAAAACCATTTCAATTTTGCTCTATATCATAAAGCCTCTTAATCATTCAGACCACCTCTTGGGAGTTGCTGAATGGTTTAGTGCTGGATGATTAAGTGGTCAGAATGACTAAGAGGCTGCTGTTATGATATAGTGTCAAATGAAATATGGTGGTTTGGTAATTGTTGAGAATAAAAATCAGGGCTCTGAATGGTTAAGGGAGGTCCATGATACAAAATCATTAAGAGGGTTTTGGAACTATTAAGAGGCCGTTCATTTTTTTTTTTGCCAAACAAGATTTACCTCTTAACGATTCNAACTGTTAAGAGGTAAACAAACAGCAATCATCTGCCAACCAGCTAATGGGGTTGCTGAATCGTTTGATGCAAAATGGTTAAGTGGTTGGAATGCTTAAGAGGCTTTGTATGATATAGTGTAGAATGAAATATGGTTGTTTGGTAAGGGTTGTGAATAGAAAGTCTGAATGACAACAATTACCATGTTACCCCTTTGTATGATTTACTTTTGGATGAAGAAGTATGGTTGTTTGGTAAATATGTAAATAAAACAATTGCTTTTTGGATATAACTACATACTTAACATTACTAGTTCAAAACAACATTTCGTATTAATCCGAACAAGTATAACGTTACTTGTTCAAGTTCTAGATTCAACAAAAACATAACAATCAAACTAAAGGCCCCCTAATCCTTAGCACTTTGCAAGAATGGGCTATTTTATGGAAGGAGATGCTAGCAAGATGCTTCTATCTGTATTTACACATTCATAACTTCAAAAGCAGTTGCAAGTTTTTGCAAAGTTGGTGGCTTTTATGGTATTTGTATAAGAACAGTCAATTCATACAGAAAAGTCATGCATTATGGCCTACAAAGTCAAATCACTCAAATTTTTTTAATTCTTTTTCTGTGTTTGTTGTTGATTTCTATGTTTGTGTGTGTTTCATCTGCTAATTTGTGTGAAAAAGAACACTGCAAAGTATCTACTACTTATCAAAAAAAAATGATTTTTCTTTTGATTTCTCCATCTGGGTTCTCTTGGTTTTGACCAGCCTGAATCTGAATGATGAAAATGACTATTTTACCCTTTGGCTTACATTAAACATTTGTAGATCAAATTTAGAGAACCAACAACATTTACAACAGGGGACTTTCATCCCTTTAGTTGAATTCTGGATCTTGATGCTTTTCTTAGTGTAAATTTGACAAAAAAAACCTTTTCTTGGTGTAAATTGACAAAAGATACCGAAAACCCTCAAATCTTTATCCTTTTTTCTTGGTGTAACTTGACATTCTGAACCCTAAAGAGCTTCCTTTTGATGCAGCTGAGGCAATACTTTTGGGTTTCCAACATTACCTTGTGATGCTTGGAACAACAGTTCTCATTCCTACTACTTTGGTTCCTCAAATGGGTGGAGGGAATGTAAGTCTTTTCACAACATCTTGATAACTGATATCAAGAAAAGAGAACACCTGAATTCCAAAGTCCCTACATGTATTCATAGACGATATTGTTGCTCTTTTACAACTTTACCCTTGTTTGTGTAAGAACACATGGATGTAGAATCATAAAGAACATATGACTAAGGTCTATGATTACATATATACACGTTCAGGAGAAACCCTCCAAAAAATGAAAAACAGAGGAACACCCTAGTAGCCATTCATATGTACAGTATGCACATGCGTATACAAGTAATTGAAGATGTTTCATGGTTTCTATGTATGTTGTATGCATGTTATACATATGTGCATACAAGTAATGGAGATGTTTCCCGGTTTCTGTGCATGTTATGTACATGTGCATACCAAACAAATTACTTGTATACACATGTGCATACAGTAATTGAAGATGTTTCCTAGTTTCTATGCATTTCCATGCACGTATGCATGTTATGCACATGTGCATGCAAGTAATTGAAGATGTTTCCTGGTTTCTATGCATGTTATGCACATGTGCATACCGGACAAATTACTTGTATTCACATGTGCCTCTTGTACAAATGAACGGTTATAGGGTGTTTCTCAGTTTTTCATTTGTTTACGACTTTCGCCTGAACTTGATCCTATATATATATATATCCTTATAATGTTTCATTATAGTTAATTTTTGTCATCCGATTTGATCAGATACACGTGTTCTTTATTTTATCTTAGGAAGAAAAAGCAAAGATGATTCAGACACTACTCTTTGTTGCCGGTCTCAATACTTTAACACAAACACTTTTCGGGACACGGTTACCAGCCGTCATTGGAGGCTCTTTTACTTTTGTGCCCACTACAATTTCGATCGTGTTGGCTGGTCGATATAGGGACATTTTGGACCCTCAAGAGGTGGTTATACCATCAACCCTTTATAATTCTCTAACGGGTACTAAATTGCGAGCAACGATTGTACAAATTCTAAGTGGCAGCGACTCAAATCCTGCATGATAAATGCATTCGTTGCTTGCATACCGTTTTGTGACCATTATAAGTACATTTTATTCAAGATTTAAGCTAATGTGATCTCCTAATTGTTGATGATTACATAGAAATTTGAGAGGATTATGAGAGGGACACAAGGTGCTCTTATCGTTGCTTCGACTCTTCAGATTGTTCTCGGGTTTAGTGGACTTTGGCGCAATATCACAAGGTTTGTTTGGATCCATGCTATACTTAGGCCATGATCGACAAACTAGCTATTGGCTAATAAGCTGGCTGATAAACTATATTTGGTATAAAAAGAATACTAGCAGAAGAGCTAGATGATAATGTAAAATGATGTGGAAAATTAATTGGAAAAATATTAGGGGCATAATTGTAAAAAGAGGAAAAAAGCCCATGAAGCTAATTGAAATGTTACTTCAAGTCTTTGCTGTTAATTGCGGTGCAATAGTGGTTATCGGTCATAAGCAAAATAGTGGGGGTAAAATGGCGTTGGAAATTGCGGTTTCGATAATAGCAGTGCAATTTAGCGCCATTTCACCAATATTTGGGTAAAATAGCGATATTCTCAGTTGGGCCTCTTTCGAATCTAATACTTAGATTTGTGTCCTTTTTCGAGCTTTTACTTTGACTTGGGCTTTCATTTTGATTTGGGCCCTTATTTTATTTTATTTTATTTTGATCTTGGCCCTTGTTTTATTTTAATTAATGCATAAAATATATTTTGTATGCTTACGTATATATATATTTCCAAGAACTATTATATGAACTGCTATTTTTAGACCGCTATGCCACCGTGATAACCGTTATTTTAAATCTTAGTCTTGACCGCTATTTTGTATTTTGACCGCCGTAACAACATAGCTTCAAGTAGTGTTTCGAAAAGCTAGCTAGAGTATGGCTTACCAAACGGGGCTTTTTCAATAAGCTCAGAAAATAAGCTAGCTTATGGTTTGCCAAACATGGTCTTAGTTTACAATATGACGACAAAAGTTCATTTGATCAAACGATAAATCTCTTTGTGTGTGGGTTTGTTGTTGTCTATCTTTTCTTTGTTATCGGTAACACATTCTGATTTTCTTGATTTCAGGTTCATGAGTCCGTTATCAGCCGTTCCACTGGTTACATTAGCCGGATTTGGGCTATACGAGTTTGGTTTTCCGTTGGTATTCATCTATATCTATCTTAACTTCTTAACTACATCTTACAAAATCTTACAAAATCAAAATGTGTATAAAGATTGAAATACGAAAAAAGAAACACTAAAGAAAGTATTTGTAGGTTGCAAAATGTGTCGAGATTGGACTGCCACAGCTCGTTGTTCTGCTAATTTTCTCACAGGTAAACGCTCTTTTTAACGTAAACCTATCAAATTGTTTTTCGAGAAAGATGGTCAAGTTTTGCAGTAGATACCGATGTTAAACTACGATGATGTTTCTTTTTGTAGTACATACCCACTCTTATGAGCGGAAAGAGCCATATCTTCGACCGGTTTGCCGTTTTATTTTCGGTGGTAATCGTGTGGATTTACGCTCACTTACTCACCGTTGGTGGGGCATACAAGAACAAATCCGATACAACTCAACTGAGTTGTAGAACTGATCGTGCTGGAATCATAGGCGCGGCACCATGGTATAGGATCATTCTTTTAAAAAAATATACATATATATAGGCATGGGATCTTGTGAGAAGTGCCAATTTTGGTGAGAAGTGTTTTTGATCACTTTTAATCAAATACCCTTCCATGAATTGCGGCTTAAAAGGGAATTGATCTCGTGCATCTTATTTCGGTACATCTCATCCTAATGTTTGTCCATTTCTCATCCAACGGTTGATAACCACTTCTCATCAAATTTGGCACTTCCCACTGGAACCCAACCTATATATATATATATATATATATATTTACATTTATATATGGCATATAATCATACTGGCGTAGGATCGTATGAGAAGTTGAGTTTAACGTGAGAAGCTTGAGAAGTGGATCTGAACCATTGATGACTTTTAATCTCATGCTCTCCCATGAATTGCGCTTTAGAGGGGAATTGATTTGGTACATCTCGTTGCATCTCGTCCTGACGTGTATTCAGTTCTCATCCAGCGGTTGATAACCACTTCTCACACTTCTCATGTTAACCTTAACTTCTCACCGAAACCCAACCCTAATCATACTTCTCATCTTTGGTGAGGTTTGAACTCTTGACCTCCTTAGGAGGCTGGGCTGGTTGCTAATCCGAATACTCTTTTGGTATATGATGATTTGTTAGACTTTACGAGTTGCTTTGTTTTACAGGATCCGAGTTCCATATCCATTTCAATGGGGAGCTCCGACATTTGATGCCGGCGAAGCTTTCGCTATGATGGTTGCTTCATTTGTGTCTCTAGTCGAGGTTGTTTAATGCTTTCTTTTATGGGTTAAAGTCATCCGCTTTCTAGTTTTCTTTTTAACGCGCTTTCTGGTTTTGTCGGACAGTCTACAGGTGCTTTCATTGCGGTAGCTAGGTATGCGAGTGCGACTCCTATGCCACCTTCGGTTCTTAGCCGTGGCATTGGTTGGCAGGTATTGGCATACTTGTGTCATCAACGCCCTCCATCTCACACTACAAGAAAATCGGCTTCATAGGACGTAAAATATGTTAGCTTAATCGGTCAGCTATACATGACTGGTTGGTAGTGGTTGAATGATATAGAAAGGGGCGTATTCAGTTAGCTTCTAGGAGGAGCTTTATGCAGAAAGCCAAGTTTTTTCCATACCCGTCCTCCCAATTAAAAAACATGCTCCTTCCATCCATGAAAAAACCCTTCCAAACAAAAACCTTTCCTAGTCTATACAGACAGATTAATCCATTCAGGCAATTTTATCCATGCATGACTTAATAGAAGACCAACGAAATAACCCCTATATGTCTTCATAGACTGCTTTATAGGAGTTAAGATTATAGGATCAAACAATTGCGTTTCCTATATAAAGGTGTTACGATAAGATGATGTGCCATATTTGGGCATCCTAACAAGCTTTTTAGGACAATTTTTGAAGTAAAGTGTCTTATTGTCGTAAAAAGACTAATAGGGCACTTTATTTCAAAAGTGACTTAAAAAATTGTGAGTTCCCTATAACTTATTGTAAAACCTTTACCGCAAAATTAAGACATATTTGACGTTCTATAGAGCCCATTTTATTGTAGCGCGATTCCACCCCATAACCCTGGATTCCAATTGATTCGTGTTTTTTTGATTTTGCAAGGGAGTTGGCATTCTGTTTTCCGGAATCTTTGGGACAGGAAATGGCTCTTCCGTATCCGTGTAAGTTCGACATAGAATTCGATTCATAGTAGTATCAAGATTTCCTCTCAAGATTCTTATATCGAATTCATAGTAGTATCAAGATTTCTTTTCAAGATTCTTATATCGAATTCATAGTAGTTTCAAGATTCTTATGTCGAATTCATAGTAGTTTCAAGATTCTTATGTCGAATTCATTGTAGTTTCAAGATTCTTTTCAAGAATCTTGTATCGAATTCATGGTAGTTTCAAGATTCTTATATCAAATTCATAGTTTTCAAGATTCTTATTCAAGTTAATAGTAGTTTCAAGATTCTTTTCAAGATTCTTATATCAAATTCATAGTAGTTTCAAGATTTCTTTTCAAGATTCTTATATCGAATTCATAGTACTATCAAGATTTCTTCTCAAGATTCTTATATCGATTGATGGCAGCGAGAATGCAGGTTTGCTCGGTTTAACACGCGTTGGTAGCAGACGGGTCGTCCAGATTTCCGCCGGTTTCATGATATTTTTTTCCGTTCTCGGTAATCTCTCGATCACACATACGTTCTCCTGTATTCATCCATCTCTCTTTTTCTTGATTTCTTGAACACCAAACTTGATTTGCAGGAAAATTCGGGGCCGTATTTGCATCGATTCCAGCACCCATTGTAGCAGGATTGTATTGTTTGTTCTTCGCCTACGTGGGTACGAGATAAAATCATATTTTCTTGTTGCACTTATTTCGGGTTTTAGTTCAATCAATGTGTTCATTTCTCACGATATTTCTTGAAATCTTTGCATGAAAAACAGGGTCAGCGGGCCTCGGGTTCCTCCAGTTTTGCAACTTAAACAGCTTCCGAGTAAAATTCATTCTCGGGTTCTCGATCTTTATGGGATTATCGATACCGCAATACTTCAACGAGTACACCGCCATCAAGACTTACGGTCCGGTCCACACGAAAGCGAGATGGGTAAGAAATTTGTTCGATATCGTTTTTTTTTTCTTTTCGAAAATAGGAAGGGTTGACTTTTGAGGTCAAACATCAAATGAGTGATCTTTAATTGGTAAATGACATGAACCATAAAGAAATCTTGCAATTTTGCATTTGAAAAGTAATGGGTTTGACCTTAAAAGTCAAACTTTCTTAAAAAAAGGAAAGATGTAGACTTTTGAAGTCAAACATAAAATGGACTAATCTTAACTTGTAAATGACTTAAACCATAACAAAATCTGTCAGCTTTGCATTTCAAAAGTACTAGATTTGATCTCAAAAGCCAAACTTTCCCATAAAAGAAAGGTGTTGACTTTTGAGGTCAAAGAGTGAATATTTTTAACGGCCGGAACACCATGAATCCCGAATTAACGTTTTCTAGCGTATTTCCCGATCGTATGTAACTCTAAACAAATGCTAATCTTGGAAATGCGTTAACTTGATGTTCATAGCGGAGTCTGTTGATTTTACGTTCGGAAAGTACTATATTTGACCTTAAAAGTCAAACATCAAATGGTGTTTAAACTCATACATAAGTTTTTAACTCATACATAAGTTTTTAACTCTGTTTGGCAAGGCTTGAACTCCTGACCTCCAAAAAGGTTGGAATCTGTCTGGATACTGCTAGGCCAATAACCCTTTGGTCACTTGTTCTCGTGATTCATTCTTTTTGTTTATTTCTTCAGTGGAACGATATGGTAAACGTACCATTCTCTTCAGAGGCGTTTGTGGGCGGAGTATTGGCCATCTTTCTAGACGTAACGCTGAGGCAAAAGGACGCTGCAACAAGGAAGGATCGAGGAATGCATTGGTGGGACAAGTACCGATTGTTCAAGACGGATACGAGAAGCGAAGAATTCTACTCCTTACCCTTTAACCTTAACAAGTTTTTCCCTTCCGTTTGATCGGAGAAAAAACTAAACGGGATGTTATTACCGTTGCATAGCGTGTTGTTACAAACATTCGTTCGATCTTTATGCATTCGATCTTGAATCTTGATTTGTTTCTTGAATCAAAATGAAGCATATCGTGTTTTTTGAGCCTCTGTGGCCTTCGAAATCCACTCGTCGGCTATTAAACGTAAGATATCGGCCTTGTTTGGTTACCAACAATCGTATGTTAGTTTATTTATTAAGATGGTTGAAAAAGACCTGTTTGGTTAGACGTAAAAATTAGCTCTTTGAAAGGTATTTTAAGTAGCGTTTTAACAAGCTCTAGTAGTCTCTAGACGTTCCTTTTTTCTATTTTAATCTGATTATACTAAAATTCCAAATAAATTGTAGGAGTGCATTATGGATTTGGTCTTAGTGTTATGAATTATTTTTACTATCTTTATAGTATGTTTATTTTTTTTGGAAGGGTGTCCGGGCCAAAGACTGACTAATCCCCGGTAATTTTGGGGTAAATGTTCTCAGGCATGTGCACGGGAAAGCTTGAACTCGATTAGGGCGCTATGAACCTCCCGAACGATAACCAATCCGCCACAACACTGGAAGACTTATAGTATGTTTATTATGAACTTCATTCTTATGGTATTCAATTTGTCTTGATCATTGATCTATCTATCATATTTGCGATTATGTTAAAACTTCATCAAATTTAGGGTTATTTTAACCTTTTTTTTTTGTATTTTTCCTATAAAAAATAAACAAAATATTTTTATACATATATTTGGTACTTAAAATAACATATTATTTTTATATAATGATGTACAGTTCAGTTGGTAACGAATGCGTGATGGGTTTGCACAATAGTAAATGGTTTTGGTTTCGAGCCCAGGACGTCCCCATAGCCACAACTGCTGAGCGAGTCAGGTTAAAATTTAAATTACAAAGATGATAATATATACGAATATTTCATTTGGTTAAATTTAAATTTTTGAGATTTTTTTTAAAAATGATTTAAGAAAATGATGTGATATATGAAGGGTGGCATTCAATATGGCCCTCGATTTTGTCCCTATCGATTTATTCATGTGTGACTCTACCAAACCAATAATTGAATTTTGAAATAAAAATCAATTGTTATAAAGTTTATGTATTAAAAAAAAAATCTTGAAGTGAAGTTATATATGTATACTAATTATTTAATATTTATTGAAATAACAAAATCATTCTAAAATCTTATCATGATATTATTCCTCAAGATGACATTTTAAAAAAATATTTTTCACACTTAAAACACGCTTCTCCTTGTTTTTTTATTTGATAAATTACACCAAATTTTCAATTATCTTATGAGATTCTATAATCTTAATTTGTATGAAATTATAAAAATTGTTTAAAAATATTTTAGAATAATCATATATTTTCTATAATTGTTTTTTTCATGAGAAAAAGAAAGAAAGATTAATAGAGATTAAAGTCATGAAACTTTTTGGTACAAACTTTAAACTATTCTTTCCTTTTGTAAATGGTAATTTCACCAATTGACACTAATTATTTCCATATGTATGAAAGTATATTTTGTTATTTATATTAAAACCCTTAAAATAAAAAAAATATAAAATATAATGTTTAGTTAGAAATATTATTATACCTTCATTCTTTGAATTTGATTTAGTATGAAAGGGGGAAGAATGTGGAGAAAGCAACTACTTTTTCTAACTTTGTGTCTAATTAATTATAATATGTTAGAGTTTATGGTGATATATTTAAAAACATATTAATTTTTTATAAAAAATAAAAAAATAATAAGTTAATAATAATAATAATAAAATACTTGATACAAGTATATTGATAACAATCCTCTAAATAATACATATAAAATTATTTTGATTTTAGCTATAAAATCTTGAAAATATATTTATCGAGTTTCTGTTGATGACTTGATTGATACATATTATCCAGGATTTTAAAAAGTTTAGCATGACAAAATTATTTCATATTGAAAATGTATTGACAATGCAATGATGCGTCAAGACATACACAAGTTTTGTCGTGACAAGCCTTTTAAAAATACTAGATAATATGTATCAATCAAGTCATCAACAAAAACTCGATAAATATATTTTCAAGATTTTATACCTATAAGCAAAGTTTTAATATGAAATAATTTTATACATATTATTTAAATGATTGTTTTAATAAGGTTGGGTTTCAATGAGAAGTCATTATCAATCGTTAAATGAGAAGTGAATGCATATTCGGATGACATGCACGAGATCAATTCCCTTCTAAGGGTGCAATTCATAAGAGAATAGGAGATTAAAAGTGATTAACAATTCAGATTCATTTATTACGATTCTCATGCTAACCTCAACTTCTTACATAACTGTTCCCCTATTTTAATAATGGTTCCAAAAAACTTGGGCAAAGACAAAAGAGGACCCTGGCCCCCTTAAGAGTATAATGATGTAAAGAAATTGAGGTAGGTCATTTGTACCCTCAAATATTTCATTTTGATACCTTCATCTCCTATAAAATTACATTATAATACTTATTAGCTTTTAGTTTTCCAATCAAATTTAGTTTCGGGTTTTAGTCTTCAAAGCACTAGATGGAAACTGATAAAATAATATTAAGCTTTACTGCCCAAGGGCGGACTATTTATAGGTTGTTTCTAATTCGTTTGTGTTACAACTTGAATATTATCCATATACTTCTATAAAAGATGCTCTTACGCATCGATGATATACTATACATTGGTGGATTTCATAGTGTCCTGTGAATTTTTGGAATTTAGAAACACTTATAACATATCATAAGAGAGTTTTATGTAAAATATTTTACTTAAACATTTGAGTACTATTTTACAAGATCATATACATGATGGTTTAATATAAAAACAACAAAATTTAGGGAGTGGTGAGCAAATATGAATGGTTTGTTCATTATGTGGTTGTAACAAGTCTAAGGCCCTCAAATATCCTTACGATACAAGAACTATTTTTTTTTAACATTTGTAGGTTATCAGTAGTCATTCAAAGGATATTTTAACATATACGTTTTGGATGTTTTCATAACATGTATTACTATACTTTTTATGTTTTCATATATGTATGTATGTATGTAACATCTCATCATATACAGGTGTCATGTAATTTATTCAGTAAAAAATCATATACCATTCTTTCTGCAACACAATATAGTCCCCTACATAAGCCATTGTTGAACCACATCT
>LUCG01305684.1:0-10407 GCA_001633085.1 Carthamus tinctorius
ATCAAAAAGCTAGCTTATAAGCTACTTTTGGACTTACCAAACATGTATACAGAAAATAAGCTAACTTATAAGTCAGCTTATAAGCTAGCTTATTTTTATCAAACAATGCCTAAGTGTCTTAAAATTTTATTTTGATGAAGATCAAAATTTTCACATGAGTTTGAAATTCAGTATAAAATTGTAAGTTGATTATAAGATGGTATCAAGAATTTGGGTGCCTTAATGATGAAGAGTATAAATCAAATGTAAATTTATAGTGAAAATAATTTATTTTAATTATGTTGAAAAGTAAAAAAATAAAGAAAAACAAATTTTAATCAAAATCGTAAAATTAAATAAAGTATAAATATAAATATACTTTTTGCAAAATTCGATTGTATTTTGTATATTTCTAAGTTGTATACCGAGTCATGTAATTGGCATGACCATTGTATATTTATATTTGTATAATTAATATTTGCCTTTGCATTCTTACTTATATTTTCTAATCTATGTTACTTTCGGCTCCTATTATGTTGGGCAGGTTTCGTACTTCAATATTGGTCTTTATACTTTGTTTTATAAATGTAATTATGTTTCTTAGAAGGAAAAACGATAATGGGAGCCACCAACCTTTAGGTTCCTAGTGTCAACCAATCAAGATTCGTCAGCAAGTAGGAAAGGACTTACTTTTGGTTAGACCGGTCCCTTCATTCACTCTGATGTCCATCCACATATCACTTTAGTACGCATCTACTCAGTGTAGCAAATGAAAAGAGAATTCATAATGAATTCCCTTTCACAAAAAATTGACTATCAGTTGTTCCCTGTTTATTCGATCAAAAGCCTCAATGTCCTTGGTATACATCCAATCAATGAATAACAAATGAAAAAAAGACGTTACCTTGAATTATCTTTCTAAAAAATTTGACTATCATGTGATCCCTATTTATTCATTCGAAGTCTCAACGACCTTTGTGTGCGAGTTGCCAAGACGCACTGAGTAACAAGTCAAACAGGATTTTTTTTAATACCTGCCAAGGGTACTCGGGTTGGCTCATCTACAGTTTCTTTTTTCTTCTTATAGTTTTGTAAGTAATTAACATGTTAAATGTAATACCCTCCTTAATCCCTCAAAAGGCGTTACTGTAAAATACTTTACTTTTAAAACATTCAAACATCACAATCTTCAAATAAAGCACTCAAGTTTCAAAGGTCACCAATATTCGAAAATGAAATCAAACTAATATATCACAAGTCTAAATAAGATGACGTAGCAATAATGCTTGAACAATATAGTTTATCTCATACTAAACTAGATAACTAAAAGTAATAAACTCACAAACGATTGGCTACAGTTTGACTAGGTCTTCCCCTTCTTTAAACTAGTCCTTGTGTAGTTGCGCGTCTTCTGAGATACACATACTACTTAGCTAAAAAACTTAGTAAATTCATGGTTTGCACATGAAGACACTGAGCAAAACACATTGCATACATACTTCTAACATAATCAACATCATAATCAATAACTTCTAAATTACTGCCAAACCTTTGTGCATGACAATGCATGTCTCATATCGTAAGCTCTGTCACCTCTTGGATGTTACTTTTTCCAACAACAACAAAAATACCAGACATTTCTATGAACATTGGTGATTATGCAAAACACACATAAAATTGAAACCATGTAGCTAATCAAGCAAATCGTAATGATACTTAACATACTAATAACATGATATTCTATTAATTGTTTGTGAATTCATAGCATGCATAAACAATGTTAAGGATATACTACTTTATACCATGTTTGCGAAAGCACAAGAAAGCTCAACCTACATGCTAAGGGAATGAAGAATGAGTTAACCGTGTGATCTGCTATCGTACCTAGCAATTCCATAATATAATATAGGTAATTACTGCTCGCACATACTAATAATCACCACTAATAAACGCATATCGAAACTTTTCAAAATTGAGTTCACGACTTCCTCGTGTCGTTTTGGACCTCAGTTTATCACGACTACATGCAAACTTGCCATGCAATATTTAAACTCGCTTTCCAATTTGCTTGGGATAAGGCCAACTACATACGAGTTCTGACCTTGCCACACCCTTCCCCTTATGCCGCCTCCTATGTAAGCTTATGCACATGCTTCCCAACTCGTGTTTGAAAACAAAAGGTTTTTTTATTAGATTTCAATTGTTGTTTTGTCTGATATTTCTGCCAAAACACTCGTCAAAATAATATCATTGCATAATTCAGATCTAAGTCTAGTCATCTTAAACCAACATACACTGACTAAGTATAACTTAGGTCATTAATTTAAGCACATCATCCAAATGTTTGCACTAAAAAGGGTTATTTACATAAATCATCACTTTAACGGTTTCTTGGCACCATATTGGCCATGATTTCACTACAATTTGATGCATAAACATCTTGAGATTAAAATCCAACTCTTAAAACAAATTTAAATTGTTAAATTTGTATATTAATTGATGATTCTCTCTTCTATACTTTAGCTAAGTGTAGCAAATAATGAAAAAAACAGTTATTACCTGATAAACTAATTATTTTAACAAAAACTAGTTCATAAAAACTACTTGATAATTGTAAAATGATCAAAAAGTACATGTAATAAATTAGTTAATTCCAATATAACATGGTATAATTAAAAAAATCAACAACATATATATGTATAGATATATAAATATTGATTTGTAAGACTTAATCATTTGAAAACTCTAAAATATGTGAGATCTATCCTAAGGTACTAATGTGTAGGGGTGGCAATCGTATCACGTGGGTTGACGGGTGGCAGCTTAATTGGCAGGTCAAGAAAGCTCAACCCGAACACGACCCATGTAATTAATGTCGCATTGATCAACCCTAAGCCGTATACAACCTGCGTAACCCGTTTAACTATATAGGTTTGTGGATTGACGGATCGTAATCGGGTTGGTTGGTCATAAACAAGTTAGTGTGTGACTTTTATTATAAAAATAGAGTAAACTACAATTTTGGTCCCTGAGGTTTAAATTTATCAATGAAAATGATCCCTAAACTTTAAAAACTACACGGATGGTCCCTGATGTTCCTAGATTACTTTTAATCAAGTCCCTAGTTACTAACTCTGTTAAGTTAGGGGTATTTTTGTCTTTTTACTTTAAAAGGGAGAAAATAGGCGTTCTTTTTAAACCCTAGGGACCAAACTGTAATTTACTTTTCATATTATATTGTTATTTTTATACTATATATATATATACACACACATACACACGAAGATAGGTTGTCGGAGTCTCCTCCGGCCAAACCTGCGTTGCTTTCATCGCCACCACCTCCTGCTTCCACAAATCCACAGATCCAGAATCGTACCATCGGTCTTCTTCTTCCCCCTTTAAGCCGGCGACCACCATCGGTCTTCTTTTCCCCCTTCATGCCAGCGGCCACCATTGGTCTTCTTCTTCCCCCTTCACGCTGGCAACCACCATCGATTTTCGAGTTTGGTTTCAATCTAATTTTGAAAGTTTCAATTTGGGTTTCGATTTGATGTTGTTTTTGCATATTTGGGTGTCAAAGTTTGGTTCTCAAAGATTCAGATCTGGTTCTCGAAGATTTGGGTTTCGAAGTCGGGTTTCCAGTTTTTCAATTTTTGCAGATTTAGGTTTCGATGTTTGTTTACAAATATGATTTAATTGATTGTTTTTGAATATTTTGGTATTAATATTCTTGTTATTTGATTTGTATGAATGTTACTGATTTAGATTAAAATTTAGGTTTTTAATCTTGAATGTTCATATGGGTGGGCATTTGGCGGTGGTGGATGGTGGTGGTATTTTACGTCGATGGGTGGTTGATGGTGGTAGACGGTTGTGATTGGTGGCAGTGGACGTTGGTTGTAAGGTGGTTGGTAGTAATGGGTATATGGTAGACATGAATGTTCTTGAGTTCAAGAAGATGAAGATGAAGATGGAAGGAAGAAGAAGATGGCAAAAAGACTAAAATGCCTCTCACATGAGCCGCACATGACCCACTTAATGGAGCATGCTTTAACGGAGTTAGTGAATAGGGACTTGATTCAAAGCAATCCAAGAACATCAGGGACCATCCGTGTAGTTTTTAATGTTCAGGGATCATTTTTGTTGATTTTTGTAAACCTTGGGGACCAAAATTGTAGTTTACTGTAAAAAATATTTAAAAAAATATTTAAAAGTGATAAATGGGTTGACGAGCCAACCTGCAAACCCATATGTCAACCGAACACGACCTGTACAATAAACGGGTTGACAGGTTGATGAATTAGCCGGTTAAAAAATTCAACTTAAACCCATTTATGTTCGTGTCGGATTAGCAATGGTGTCAAGAATACCCTTGCTAATTTGAAATGATTAATTATTATTTAGTTAATATTGATAACAACTTCTTACTTTGGATGACAACTCATAAATTAGTGTTTGTATCTCTCCATAAATTTGTTATCTTTCCATAAATTAAAAGCTTTAATTATATTAATCTTTCTCTTCAACTCATATATTAATTTGTTCTTGTCGTCTTTTTCTTATCTGTTTTATAATACTCTAGTTTGTTGATAAATATGAATATTTATTCTATTTGCTATGTATATATGAACTTTTTTTTCACTAAAGAGCTCCTATATGGTAGTGTCGCGTTTTTGTTAAAATGTTCTTAGGCGTTCACAAGGTTTATATTGTGTTCAAAACGTGATAGGCTTGTTTTTAATTTTTCAAGTTATTTGTTCACAATCTATACCAGGTAATGTATCCACAAAATGTTCATATTGTGTTCATAAAGTTAACTTGATGTTCAAAACTAAGTTTTAATATGCTTAGTTGTTACGCTGATGTTAATGGTAGGACAAAGGAAAGAGAATAGAGAAGATTTGTAAAATATCCAAATGCCTTCTATTTAATTCTTCATAATTACCAAATTCTAATTTAACTTTTAATTTAATAGAATGTGTGATTTATATTACATCTTACAAATATCATAAATTATAAGTTCTTCAAAGAGAACTCCTTTTGATTTGTATAATCAAATATAAATTTTAGAAAAAATTACATCAGTTGTAATATAAAAAAAGTTTGTTAATATACATGTGACATGTCTTATTAAAATCATTTATCTAAGTTTATTACTATGAAACAAAAGAAATACAATTATAATTTTTTTATATATTACAAAAACACTTTTAGAATTATTTTATTTGATTTTTCATGACTAAATTTATTGGATAATAATTGTATATAAAAATAATATATATGGTTAACACTAATTAATATTAATTAACAATTTAAATATATTATTAGTTAATAATTAACAATTAGTAATTAAGAGTAATAGCAGTTAGGTAGTGTTTGGTATACAGATAAAATTGAACTGGACTTAATTGGATACGAATGAACAAGAAAAGAGGGCATGATTGGATTGGACAACACAAATGTGTGGTCTTTTGGTACAACTAGGACCGGATAGGAGAACACTAATAAAATGAGTGGTGGTGGTCGGTGGAGGTGGCTGGTAGTTTGGGTGGCAACAGGGGGTGGTAGTCAATGGTCAATGGTGATTGTGAAGGTAGTGGAAAATGTTGTTGTAGTGAAGGAGGAGGTGGAGGTGATCATACTCTCATAGGTTAAAATGAGAAGTGTTAAAAAATATAAAGTGGAGAACTGATCATAGCCTTTCATACGACTAAAATTAAATTAGACTAGTCAAATTTTGCGTCTTTGACTAATCAAAGCTTGTGGCTTTGACCGGTCAAAATTCAAGTTATGCCAAAAATAGATGGGTAATTCGTAACTATTACAAATAGGCTGAAAACAAATTCATAGATGAACATGTATGATTCATATATAAAATCTAAGTTCATATTTGAACTTTATAATTTGCATATTAATTATTTTTATAAATTATACGTTTATACATGAAGTTGTTTTGGAGATTGAAACATCACAATTTTAATGTTTTTAGAGGAAGGTTGGAGTTGGTCTTAGAACATCTCCAACAGTTATGCTAAAATAGAGATTTTAGCTAAAATTTTGCTCCAACAACTATGTTATAGTGTATGCTAAAATAGGAGGGAGAGGGAGAGAGATGGTGAAAATATCTATATTTGTAGAAATGCTAAAACTCTATATGTAAGAGAGAAATAATTTTTCACTAGTAGGAGACATTTAAATTTGTTGCAAAAGGTTGATTTTAGCAACCCCACCGACCCACCACAAATTGTGAATGTCCGTTGTGGGTGGGCATTCCTGACTCACCCAGCGGTTGTGGCTATGGAGGCGTCCGTGCGCGAGCTGAGGCTCAAACTCGGACCATTTGATATTTGTTGCAAACTTACCGTCCACCCATTACCAATTGAGCTACACGTCATCAGCAGAGATATTTAAATTAATACTTAAAATAGAGAAATAATATTTTATTAAAGATATTGAATATTTTAATAATATAATTGGTAGAATTGCTAAAATAGAGTTGCTGTTGGAGACTTGGAGCTGCATACAAGTTCTTTTAGAAAATTTTTAACTTTTGGTATTCTATTTAAAAAAAAAAAAAATTATAGCATAGCTTTTGGAGACGAAAGTATTTTAGTTTTTGGAAACTAAGAAGGGGGTATTTTAGTAAATACATGAAAGTGTAGGGAGGAGATTGGAAAATATGGTTAGAAAAAGCAAAGGAGCAGGTGGCAAGATATAAATGGGAGAGAGGATAGCGTTAGGGGTACGGTGAGGTAACCGGGAATAGCCGGTAACCAAAACTTGTGGGTATTGCCTGATTTGGAAATGTAAATGATGTGAAAAGGGATTTTAAGGTTGTGTGATATTACCACAAGTGGAAATGTTTTTCATACTCCTCCACCCAAATTCAATACTCTCTACCTCCAAGTAATTCCTTAACCTTTTCCTTTTTCTCACTAAAGGATTACTTAATAATATTAATGATAAATTACTTACTAATAAAATGCATATAGCTTCTTTTGAAAAGATATTTTCAATGGCTTGGAAAATTTGTATTTCTTGTGATTTTGTTTTCAAAAGTGATGTCAAAATAAAATAAATAAACACAAATACAAAGACTTACTTAGGGTCAAGTTTAATGGAAAATCTCAAATGAACGAAAAACCAAGGAACATCTTCGTAGCCCTCCATCTGGACCGTATGCACTTGTGCATATGGGTAGTTTTGTAATATGCACGGACGCATATGCATAGGTGCATAATACACTTGTGCATAAAACCCCAAAAAAACTCAAATTACTCATATGCACTTATGTGTACGGTCCAGGTGGAGAGCTACGAGGGTGTTCCTTGGTTTTCCATTTTTTTGAGGTTTTCCCTTAAAACTCCCTCCACACATATGTGTGTGTGTATATATGTATAGAAAGGGTTCAAATTAAAAAATAAAAAATAGAGAACTAATTGTAGCTTTTTATACGCGCATGAGTATGTAGATGATAAATGGGTATTTCATAACTTTTACAAATAGACGACAAATAAGTTCATATGTGAGTTCATGATTTATATATAAACTATTTTAACTAATTCACATATGAAGCCTTATGATTCATATATAAACTAATTAATTGATTCATATATAAGTTAATTCACATGTGAATTAACTAATCGATACACATAAGAACTAATTAACTGATTCACACTTGAACCCACGAGTTCTCAGGAACTTGTTTTGCCGTCTATTTGTGAAAGTTATTAAATTGCCTCTCTATCTTCTGCAGACCATGCAATTATTCGGCACTTCCCAGTCAAAGATGCAAATATTGACCAGATGAACAACGAGGATCTATTTTCTAGTTTCTTCCCTCAAACACAAACTAACGAGATCAATAAACAAATGAATAATTGAGTATCAAAGATCAACAAAAAAACCAATGAATCAACTCATGAAGCAAAATATGAATGTATTGCGTTCTTTTGATGATAATAAAGCCAATGCAAATATGCAATCATGGATTATTGCTATTACTTATAAGGATTAAAAATGGAAGAAAATGGTAGTTTGGATGCTAAAAACCAGAGGCTAGAGAACTATATGAGGATGATTTTAGTTAGATAAAGAACTATAAAATGGCGTTAATATTAGATTAGATTAGAGGCATATGTATTGTGGAACAGTGAACTATTGGTTAGACCGTGATTATTGGTCGATTATGTTTGCCCAATGTTGAGATCTGACCAATACATAGTCAACAGCCAGATCTAACCAATAATCACGGTCTGACTAATGTTGAGATCTGACCAATACACAATCAAGACCAGGATGATGCTTGCCCGAGTCAGATTTGTTTATTCCATTCATGCCCCTTATTTTTTCCCTCTCTTTCCTTTAACATACAATTGCAAAAAACAGGTTAAGGTAGTCTCTCTTATTTTGTTGGTAAATACTAATAAAAAATATTTGATAAATACTCTTATATCCACACAACACTTACCCCGACGACACTCTTGTCTAATAAGAGTCGGTAAACGGCTATATATATAATGTATTTTATTAAGATGTTTAAATATTTTAGACATATAATTTCGTTGTAGTGTCTTGTAGGGATTGCTATAAGAATATCGTAAATGAAATATGTTCTAAAATTGAAACGAAAGGGTACAAATGGAAAGGAATAAATGTATTCTTGGAAAAAAAGGTATATGCCACGTTTTCAATATTTAAGATGGTTGGTGAAAGAAATTATAAATTCAAATTAATTTCATGTTTCGCCCTAATAAAGTAACAATTATCTTTATGTTTTTATTTGACCATAAATTTTCATTTGATTTTAATTTCATGATTATTAAATAATAATAAGAATAATAAAAGGGCATTATAGTAATCTCATAATGATTTAGTTTTACGATCCTATCCCAACTAGTTTTAAAATAAACTTTATTATGGCTTTCTAAATAAAATAATTAAATATGAAAAAAAATATGCAACAAACTAAGAAACTGATTTTAGAAACAAATATAAAATTATTAATTATTTCTAACCTCAAATCTAATAATTTTTTATCATTTGATTCTTATCCTCTGAATTATATTAATGATTTTGGAAAAGTTTTTTTTTCTTTTTATTGAAGCATCTAAAAAAACGTGTATAACGTTATATATGTCTTAAAAGGAAAAGTATATTAACAAATTGCTATTATTCATTTAACTATATATTATGTTTATCATAAAGTTCCAAAGATATTAACTTCTATAATAAAAAGTGGTGTGAATACATATAAAAAAACGTGTATAAATAACGATATATGTCTCAAAGGAAAAAAAGTATTAATAAGTTACTATTTGTTCATATTATCTAACTATCTATCATAAAGCTAATAAAGATATATGCACACCTCCGTCTCTAACGCACATAAAAAAAAAATAACAAATGGGATAACTAACATCAAAATTGTGTTTCAACTCCAACCACACAACACATATGTTGCTTGAACAAGGACATGACATATATGTCATTTCTCTCTTATCACTGGTGTTATGTTTTTCTTTTTTCCGGTCGGGTGGAGCTTCTAGTTCGACAAAATGAAACACTTGAAATATGGTCGAAGATGCCTTTTAAAACAGATATATGTGTGCCTGCACACCAATGATCTAAAAAGGCTCATAGTTGCAGCCGTCGTGGCTCAAAGCCCGTATATATTCATTGTCATGTTAAGCTCGTGGCACAACATGATGCAATGCACGGGTTTTTAGAGAGATATTTGATTGTTTTTTTTTATTACCATTTTAGATGTTATGCTATTTAGTGCTTAGTATGTGGCATAAGCTAAACTAATTGTTTGATATCTTGGACTCGTTAATTAATAGTGAAAAGCATATGCGGGTATACATATAGAGGTATATATATTTGATACACAGATTAACGACATAAGTCATGCTTTAAAAAATGTTTGTGACTTCATTGTAGTTGGCTTAACATTGTGTGCTGCCACGTTACGTCTCACACTATTTAAAGACTTGAAAAATATACATACGTACATACGTAACTTTGTTAAGTTTGAGTTTTGAGCTTATAGTAATTGAGGTTTTATAGGTGTTTAGATGCATACTAGAAAAAGTTTTATAAATGTGAAAATACCTTTTTACATTTGGGGATACAATTAATAGTGATGAATTATTTTTGAACGGCAAAGGGAATACTTTTATACCAAGAAACCAAAGCGATACAAGCAATTAGGTGCCAAAACAAGGCCAACACACTAAGCAATTTATATTGATGAATGACATGGAAAATAATTAATAGAAAAACTTAAAGAACATAAGAAATTATAAATGAATATGAATTAATACAAACCACTCTTAGAATACAAACCGTATAAACCACTCTTATAAATGAATATGAACTAATGTTTCCATGAAGAATAAATTTTCATATATATATATATATATATAG
>LUCG01305699.1:0-12884 GCA_001633085.1 Carthamus tinctorius
ACTATATATATATATATATATATATATATAATGAGTGTATTGATTTTCTTGCACTCTTAGGCAGTAGTATTTCTTTTCTTAAGTCGCATCACTTGATTGCCATCAAGGTCAATGCAGTATTAGTTGCAAGTGTATCCGTAATTAATTATAAGACATGACTTCACTCATTTTGTCTATGACATTATCTCATCAAATATTTCAATATGCTCTCTACCACATATCTGGTCCTTAAGCTTCTGTCTCAGAGACGAAAGCATTAAGATATTTGCTATATAACACAGAAGCTTAACATGTGTTAGAGTTTTGGAGGTTCTGGTCACCTAGTTGTAAGTCACAACTTAGTTTTGCATTAATCTCATATGCAACACACATTCTTGGCGGAGATTTGTACCTAGAGAGACTCGAGAGGGAAACTGTAAATGCAGAACATAATAGGAGGTACTGAAAGTGATTCAACAAAGTAGAATATATCTCATGTTTTCAAGTGTTTTAGGTTGGGTTCAGAACATTACCATGTTTGGCGGTCATCTAGTTGGCTTACATCAAATAGTCTGGAATGGAAGTCTTTCGTTTTGCTGTGTTAGATTATCATGGTTTATTGTTGTATGCTTTAGTGGTCTTCATTGTTTGTTGAGACTTGTAATCCCACTTCAGGAAATATTACTTAGTTTAACGAGTATATATAACCCTTGGTCACTCTACTTGCAGCTGATTTTTTTGAGCTGAAACCCAAGAACTTAAATATGGGGTACCATTATCAAAGCCTATTTTATTCACACTTGTGGGATAGCTCACATGTAAGCCTTGATGTATAGTCGTGAAGGTGCATGTTGAGACTAGTCATCCAACATCGGGAAAATACAACTTATATGATGAGCATATATGATATTGGGCTATGTATTGCAACTGGTTTTGAGTTGGAATCGGAGTGGTTTAACATTGGCTTAAGGTCTTTATGATTTACTGCAGGTCTTACCATGATTGGGAGCATTACAATAGCGTGCGATTAAAGGAAGACACATGCAATGGACCAACCAGGCCAATCATAATTAAGGTTCTTTGCCATCATCATAGCTATTTAGGATTATATCAATCTTTGCTTCTCACAGCTATGCTATGTGGAGATTCTATCATTCTAATTGCAAGATACATTGAACTGTTTATAGAAGAGCAATAACCTTTAGTTATTTGAAAAGGCCGATGCTGATCTTTCAGTGAAGTCCCATCAAGTAAAGGCTGCTGTTGCCAAGGCCAAAGGCAGTTCTGGTAAGATTGATATCCCACCGGAATCCATTAAAACTGTCAAGGTTGGAAGTGGATGTGAAAACGAGGAAAAAATTCAACAGGTAGGATTTTATATTCTTCTTTCTTTAATTTATGTATTATGGGGCAGATGTTGTTTGATAGTTGATGAGCTGTTTTTTTAGCTCTGAACAAGTGAACTTCACTCTTCCGTTAGAAAACTATTCTGGCTTATTTCTGCTTTTATTGTAGGTATTATTACAAGTGGATGGAGATGTAGATGCTGCAATAGAGTTTATCATAGCAGACCAAGGAACTGAAGAATACTTGGTTGATAATGATAGAGTTACTTTTTCAGTGGACACTTCTCATGGTAATGATAATGACCGGTTAGTACATTTTTTCATATGCTGGCCAGATTTATTGGGGTTTTCAGAGCATTTTATTCTATTGTAACTCTATATATATAGGGGCGGTTTTATTTGCAAACCACCCTAATTTGTGCAAATCATGCAAACCGTCAATTTCATTGGTTAAATTAATGAAATTGTTTCATATAGTTCTTTTCTTGATGAAATTGTTTCATATTTTTTGTGTTTTTATGTAAAAATTAAATTGTTTCATATTTTTGTGTTTTTATGTGAAAATCAAATTGTTTCATGTATTTCCTTATTCTGATTAAACCTTTTCATTTTTACATTAAAAAACACAAATATATGAAACAATTTCATCAAGAAAAGAATTATATGACACGATTCTTCAAATTAAACAATTTCATTAATTTAACCAATGAAATCTACGGTTTGCACAAATTAGGGTGGTTTGCAAATGAAACCAACCCTATATATGTTGTCTAATTTATGCAAAGTGAAGGGATACCTTTTGGTGATTTTCATCATTGTCAATTCGTGAATCAAATCAAGAACGGTTGTTCAGATTTCATGAATTGCGAATCAAATTGAATCATCAATAAGCTTCATCTTTTCCTGAACAATTTATGTATTGTGCTTGTATACATGTATAACACAAAAAAGTTTTCTAATGCTTTAGAAACCAAAATATACTTAGATTAATCATGAGAGAGCTGTTTTGCCCATTTGTAATTCTTCACAATTTCATCATATACATCAAATAATTTCTGTCCATGTGCCTACAAATAAAGTTTGTGAACAAGAAAAATCACTAAAACAACATAAACAAGGTAAGAAGACAAGGTAAAAAACTTGCGGAATCTTATTATATGATTTGGGTCAAAGTGCTGGTATAAGAACAACTATGACAGGATTTTTATTCACTAACGGGATTCACATCAATTATTTTATGAATCAAATTGAATTGTAAAGATCTGAATTGCGAAGTGTTGGATTTCGGCAGCCATGATTGTGGATGATGGCAAATCATTTTTCCTACTCTTGACTGATTTTCTCTCAGCTTCTTCATTATTTATTTAAGTTGTTTTCTTTCTCAACCACATGGTAACTTGGTGGGCCATGAATTACCTGTTACTAGTTACTGTTAGCAGCGTTCTGTTTTTGACTATTCACTGTCATATTGGCTTTGTCAGTTAAAGTAACATATATCTTGTGTTGATACATGTATACTGATTTTGTGTTATTTCCGCCTACCTTCTAGAACATTCTAGTAACAACCACCTTGAGAAGAGCGAGCAGTGTGATGAGAAGATTGACAACAAAACTATCAAGGAGAAACAAACGTCCAGCAACTCTGAAAGAGAGAACGATAAGACCAACTCATTGCATGATGAAAAGGTTGTGCAGATTTATTACTGTATGCTGTAGTGAAATCTGCTTAATAGCTCTTTTCTTTAATTAAATGTTCACTTTTTAGTTTTTATTTGCTGCAGAAAATACCCAGAAACAAGGCCTGTCCGTGTGGTTCAAAGAAGAAATATAAGTCTTGTTGTGGTACAGCTGCAGGAAGATCGTCTACTGTTGCAGTGTATGTATTGATTTTAAATACTCTCTTAATTTTTTTTATATTAACAATCTTCAAAATGCTTACATGCTCAGTTGGTGAATTTATTTTTTGCCTTTTCTTCTTTCTTTTTCGTGTTTTTGCTTTCGAACTGTTGGAAGGTATATTGTCCAAGAAACTTCCGTATCGTCTAGTGCCTTTATCAAAATGCAGGAGTGTAAAGTTTTCCTTTGGGCGCGATCCTTTCACTCGTTTTTCAGATTTGAGTGACTACAGAATATTAAATTTGTTTTAAGAAATAGTCGATGATTTAAATTTCTGACTTTGCCAATATCAAATGATTTCAGGGTTGACTACGGAAAGAGTAGAAAAGATAAGAAGCAGGGGAAGAAAGGTGCATCAACAAATTTGGCAGTTTCACATGGTTCTGATGGAGCTTCTCCTGATATGGGTGCACTTTGTATATGAACATCCTCTTCAGGTATTAACTAATAATAAGTTTAGGTTATCGCGTTTATCCTTTTCTTCAAATTATACTACTGCTCTACGTCCCAAAATAAATCTCCACAATGAAAAAGGCTAGCAGTTTTCAGAAATGTGTAATCATTACACTTTTTGATTAACTGAAGAGCCGTTTACCAGACGCGTGCCGTGTAACATTCTCATTAGTCAAAATGGGTTGTTGGTAAACGTCTTTTACCCGATAAGTGCTTACTGGGTGACAGCCTTTTCTCACGACTTGCAGGATAGGATTTTTGGTCCTTGCTATGCTTCTTATTGGGTAAGATTTTTTTATCCTTGACATCTGACACCTAGTAAGCATGTGGTAAATGACCCCTAAATGACAATTTTGCCCTTAGAGGGAGTAATGAGTTTCTCCATCTTATAATTTGGGACGGAGGTACTACAATTTGGTTAGAATAAGGATCTTATGAAGTTAAAATTTAGTTATTTGCAGGTGGTGAGGAAAGGAAGGTATAGTGTGTATATTCGGATTTCAAGTAGAGTAGAAGCAAAGAGTTAGATTTTGGGAGGTTTCAGTTCCATTCCTAGAAGTAAGTTTTTCTCTATCTCCTTAAAAATCCATATCTAGATTTTATACTTTGTATTATCGACCAAATTAGTCTCGTCCGAAATGCATAATGTTTTGATCAAATAGAGAAGTTATTCATGGGAACAACCTTTTTATTCTTAAGGAGTATTTGTTGTTAAGTTGCTATATAGTAGTTCCTGGGGCCAGGCCCAGAAAACCCGGCTTATGCATCTCTTCAGCCAAGAAGCCTAACTGAGAACTTCTCATCGTTGGTGGTGCTAGTGGGGCCCATGGAGGACCGGGGGTCGAATTGGTATTTGATGGTTCCATGAGTTGAACTTTATTTCAAGCCGATGTATTCCAGGAAAAGAATTATAAATCTTGCAAGTACTTTTGACTCATGGACCAACCCAATGCAATTCTATTGGTCGATCATTGGACCCCGATGGGTCCCACTAGTGCCACCATTCAGGACAGGTTCGGCTTCTTGGCCTCTTAAGCGATGTACATGGAACATGACAGGACAAGACGGGACAAAACTCACTGTCCCAAGTTTGGCGTGACATGGGACAGAACAAGAATTTTCTGTCTCACGTTTGGTACGACATAGGACAGGGACAGGGACAGGAACGATGACAGTGGGACAACATGAGACAAAATGTTTTTCTTGTATGGGACAAAAATGAGAAAAAACCTAAAATATTACTAATTAACCATCGCTTGATATATAATCTTAGTAACCACCATTGTCCGCTGACCACCACCATTCACTGCCACCGCCACTACAACTGTGGGCCACTTCACCTCTACCATANCTTCGGCTACCACTACCACTGCCCATCGCCAACTCCACTAGTATCATTGACCATCGCTACCCCATCATAACTACCACCACTACACTGGTCACAATTACCTTCTCCACCACCGTCGATCGTAGCCACTACTACTATCTACCATCTTCCTGTTATCCACCACCACCGCCCATCGTCACAAGTAGGATCGTTGTCCACCACCTCTACCAAAGCTACCACCACCTCCATAACTACCACCACTTCCACCTCTACCATGACCACCACTTTAACGATTGTGAACAGGGGCGGTACCAACTACGACTAGAAAGCAGATGTTGATGGGAACTTCTTTTAACATACGGTTGGTAGTTTTATATCAAATAAAACTGTTATATGAATCTTACCAATTTAACTAATATCACTTGCAATTTATTGGTAGTATGGTACCAAGTATGTAAACATGTTTGGTATGTGGTATAGGAAGTCATATGTTACAGTAGCATTGTATTGATTTGTTTAATCATCTTATTGATTAATAATATAAAACATTTATAAGTTCTGAGAAAATATATTTACATTTGACATTACCATTTCCGGTCTTTTCTTCTCACTCAGGTCTTAATCTAAGGGATTGTTTACTAAACTTTTTTTATTTCTTCCTTTTCCGAAAAAGGTTCATTTAAGCTTCTCGTTTACTAAACTATTACCGCGGTAAGAGCTTGCCAATTACCTTGTAGATTAAGCATGGTGAGGACCGACAAACTTACCCATTAAGAGTCAAGGCAAGGATTGTGGGAAACGACTCTTACCCGGTGATTGTGGGAAACGACTCTTACCCGGTAAGCACTTACCAGACTTAAAATGTTTACCAACAATCCATTTTCCATAACAAAGGATGTTACACGATAAGGTAATAGAACGTGAATCTCTTTTATCATACCTTATAAGAATTTGGTAAATGGCTCTGAACTTTAGACCGCCAAATCGGTACCGTCCATTAGCATCCTTCCCAAGTCGATTTCATGGCAGTTCCGTCTATCATTTTATTGTAAAAGACGTGAGTGGCCCGTATTTTTTTACATCCATTAGTTTGTAAGGGCTTCAACGCAAACTTTGACGGAGATTAAATGGCGGTCGTTGCCTTTATTCCTTGTAATTTGTATAACTCTCTTGAAGTCGGTAAAAAAACCAATGTCAATATATACCAAATATTGAAAGTTATAACTTTAACCCTTTGTTTTGAGCTTTTGAATTATTTCTTAACAACTAAAAACCCTTAATAAGAACCCCATTGGGGCAGCCTACCGGTTAAGGCTTGTGGAAGGTGTAACAACCAACTCAAGTTCGAATCCGGGGNTTGAGCAACCAGGGGCCACCGAGTATTAATCCCAGGGGAGCATGCTTTAGCTCTTGGTAAAAATTACCAAGGATGTAGTCTAGGCAAAACCCAGATGAACCTTATTAAAAAAAAACCCTTAATAAGTTGCCTACAAACTCAAAATTTGGACAAAGTAACAAGTTTTCATATGGGCAACTTGGAGTTGGTATACAAATGGCACCAACCAAAAAAACATGACACTGATTAAAGTGGTACCTGTTATAAGATTTTATATACAAATTATAATTGATTAGTGCAAGGTATTTGGGAGAAAATGTTGTAGCATATATACAAAAAGGGAAGGAACAAGCTCTAAAAATTGCAATTGTAATTTGTAAACGTTTTTATTAGGTAACTAACTGTATTTTTTTAGGTCAATTTACATACACTTTGAATAAAGTCATTGGACTCTCAAGATTAACAACCAAGAAAATTCATTGTGACCATAAGCAGATTCGAAGCAACAAGCTATGGAAAGAGCGTTTGAAATGTATAAGTTCTTCGTGGAAACGGTCGTATATGTTTTTGTGGGTCCCATCCGTGCTCGTTTCGTCAAATAAAACAATTGAAAAAGAAAACAAGGCAAATCGAAAATTAAACAAAGGGAGACTAAACGAAACAAATCGAAGACCATAGACTAAACTTTTCGTTCTATTCCAACAAGGCAACAACTACAAATACTTTGACTTTTATATACGAATTCATTACAATGTTCTTCTTTTGCTTAAATGGACTTGTATTTTTGCCATATGTACGCATACACTAATACAATAATAAATCATAGGACTCATCTAACAGGAATTTTAATCATTTTAAACCTCATACCTAAACAGATGCGACACAGTTGCATCTAAGAAATTCTCTTGTCGTTTGCACGAATTTCATAATAAGATTCGAGTATTCTTTAGTTTGGGTCCTAAGCTACCATAAAAATTCTTCCTGCATAATGTAATTTTCTTACGGTTCTTAATATTGTCTAAACTTTGCTTCATGATTTACTATTGTGCTACCACTTGAAACTTTTTCCGGGTCCACCTTTTACCGGTATTCCATCTTCGTAAACCGTGTGCCTTTCTAGCAAGAATTTTGGCCATGAAGGAGCTATAACGTCATACGATCGTTTATTAGGGAGATAGCGTGAAGACAAAGGACTCGTGACTCGTGAGTGGTACCACACCATCGCAACTCTTGCGTCTTTACGATTCCATCCTAGGGTTAGGTCCCACTAACAAGTTCTCGAACCAATAAGTCATTCCTTTCAATTTCCTAGCACAGTTTTTCGGGTTTTCTTTTGTTGGTTAACCCGATTCATATGTAGCGGTTATTGTTTTTACCTAAATAAACATAAAACAACCTAGTTAACAATTTAATATGATAGTCATAAAAGAGGTACCTAAAAGATCTTTCATTCAACAATATATTTAGAATTCATAGAGTTTTATGAATACAAAGTGAAAATGATAAGTGTGGTCCTATGGTCGACATGTAGTATATGGTCCATTCTACATAACGACAAACTTATATCAACTGACACAACATAAACTAGCCACGTTTCTATAATTCTATTTGTATTTATTTGAGTGGGAAATGGTCACAATCCACTTGGTAGCCAATAACTATACATGAAAATGAACATAACCTACTAGTAAATCCATCACCAGTTTCTTCAAAGAGGTAAAAACCGTTTATGTCTAGTAAAAGACTGGTGTCTTCTAGTGCTGTGGCGGATTGGTTATTGTTCGGGGGGTTTATAGCGCCCTAACCGAATTCGGGGCTTCCCGTGCGCATGCCTGGGGGACATTTAAGTGGGGCCATGTTTAACCCCCAAAATTGCCAGGGATTAGTCGAACATTGGTCCGGACACAGTTAAAAAAAAAATGGTAAAACCTCTTTTGTCCAATAAAAAGACAGTTCAAGGTTTTTAGTTCTTATCAGCCAAGGAAAAGAGTCAGTATGACTCTAACCCATTATTTTGAAAGACATAAGCTATTAGTAATAGGTATTTAAAAAAAAAGTGTTTGGTTTGATTTACTTTGGTTTTTACCATGATTTTAAATTACGTGAGGTGTGATGTGGCGGCAAGATAGAGACTTAAGTCTTATGAGTTATGCTGAGGCCATGACGTTTTTCAATACGTGCCTAAGGTGTCATGCACACACCCACACTTGTGTGTGTTTATGTTTTGAATAATACCGTATAACAAATTAAATTCATATGAGGTAATGAAACTAAAAAAGAAAGAGGAACCGCCAAATATATATGATATAAAAAATGATATATCAACAGTGCAGAATGAGGATTAACTATCTTGAATCTCTACTCGCTATTTTCCTCAATTGTCAAAGAATTCGTGAGAGTAAGTTTATACCTATTTACGGTTTTAGTTGCTGAGTTCTATTTTTATGTTTATTGAAGTCTCGGGCCTCTTACATAATTAGAGAGAGGGAGGGAGGGAGGGAGGAAAGTTCAAATGAGAACTCATCTTTCATCTCACACATTTGAACTTTCCACACCTTACAAAAGCGCATAACACTTTAGGATACCAGCCAAATCTTAAGCTGGAGCTATAAGGGTTAACATGGTAGCGAACTCAAGTCTCGATGCCATAACGAGTTATCTATAACCTAAGTCTTTACGTCTTCTATATATTGGATGGGCCGGTACACAGCAAGACGAAGCTTGTAACGAATTAATAAAACCGTGGTCACAACATATCCTTCAGTAAGGGAGGCCGCTGCCCAATATTAAACATGTAATTTTTAATATAACAAAAATTTGATTTATCATCATTCCATTGGTTGGATCAGTAAATTTAGAACAAGAAGTTCTTATCCAAATATGTGTCATATTATGTTTCTGATCAAATATACTGCTGGAATCTTTAATTTTAACATAAAAATTACTGTTCTATTTTAACATTCAAAATCTAGAACGACTGAAAATAGAAAAAAATGGCTGAATGAAAATATACCAGTTTATTTATCAATTCAACCTGATCCTTTTAGTACAAGCTCTTATTAAGGAGGGTCATGATGCTTTAAATGCTATTAATTGCCACTTAATTATGGCGGTACAAAGTTCCGTTTATTATTGATTTATAATTTCAAGGCCCCGATACTTTAAAACGCTATAAATTTAAGATTGAACTACAAACTTGTTCTATAGGACAAATCATGTTTAGCTTCCTAAGGGCGGTAACATCCTAGGGGCTTGTAGATGGGATCCCAGTCTACCCGGGTTTGATCATAAGGGGAATCAATTGAGACATGAGGAGTACCCTGTCTTTGGGCTGGTCTAGTGATAGACTGGACTGCCCCCCGGCCCAGTCAAAGACTGTGGTTAGGCTCTAGGTCCAGCTTAAGCTGGGCCGGGATAGCGGCGGATTAGTGGGCTGCCCGTGGAAGCCCGATACCGAGGGGGAGGCGTGCGTGTGTGTTCGTGGTAGTCGTTTGTTGGTTAAAAAAAATTGTTCCATGGGGTTTACATGAACTTCTGAAAAACGGTCCCTAGACTTTAATAACTATAATTATCGTCCCTACTGTTTATATTTCACTTTGAAAATAGTCCATGACCACTAACTTTGTTAAATATCTCCATTAAGTAATGAACATTTATGTCTTTTGATTGTTTTTTGCTTATTTATTTTGGTCCTTCGAGGCAAAAAAAATCAGATAAACTGCAATTTTGGTCATTTGAGTAAAGACAAAGAAATGATAAAAAAACATAAATTCCCTTTACTTCTCGGAAATATTCAACGGAGTTAGTGATCAGGGACAATTTTCAAACCAAAATGTAAACAACAGGGAGGATAACTGTAGTTATTATAGTCTAGGGACCACTTTTAAAGATTTAAGTAAACATAGGGACCAAAATTGTAGTTTACTCTAAATTTAATAATCTAGTTTCTATAAAATGGTAAATTGATTTGTTGAGTGATGTATATTTTTTTTGCTTTTTTTATTAATTGTGACGTCATATTAATAATATATATATTAAGGTACGGTTGCTATGTTAAATTGTTGTCTTAATGATCAATAAGTAGCATGTTATGTTACGGAGTCGCTTAGTACACATGTTTAAATTTCAGTAAGAAGTGTCAAATTTAATAAGAACTGGTTGTTAACCGTTGGATGAGAAATGAATGAATATTAGGATGAGATGCATCGAGATACACCAGTTCAATTCCCTTTTAAGCTGCAATTCATGGGAGAATATTTGATTAAAAGTGATCAACGGTTTAAAAGTACTTCTCACACTTCTTATTGAAAATGATACTTCTTATATGATCTCATGTCTTGGTACACATACATGATCTAAAAGCAGGGACATATCTGGATTTTTTTTCAAACAGTGACATCATTTGATTATAAAAAACAAATATATAGATATTTATCACATAATCATCATTGGTTTGTTGATAGGTTCTTTATTTTTCATATGTAAAGTCCTATCGTGTTCACTTTTTTATTGAATTTCTTTTCAAAAACATAAAAAGAAATCTAAAATTAAAAGCTAAGAATTAAGAACATGACACTAACTAACAATATTCGAACTTTTGTCTAGGGTGGAAGAAAAGCCCTATAAATTAACTCTATCAAAGGAAACTTATGTCCTCATTGTAGTTTCAAAATATATATGGTGGCACACAACAAATTGATATTGTGCCACTTTTCATGTCTCTATATTTGTTTACACTAGGATTGATGAATGAAACAATGACATATGCCATGGTATGCTCTACATTAGGTTCGTCCATGTCTAAAAAAAGACTGAAAGCCGTCAATTTGATATAAAGAACAGTCATACACATTGACGTGAAAAACAAAGGAGTGGAAGCATGATCTAATGCACGTCTCGTTTAAAACTATATCTAAATGCATTAGATGTTAGATATGTTTATCGTGTATGTGTTTATTCAAGAAATATTGAGAGATTTTAGAGTGAGTAGCCAAATACGGCTTGATTATGCCTCTACTTCTAAATGTCCATGTCTATAGACACGGTCCAGAAGGCTATCTAGTCTGAAGTTAAGAAAATGAAATTTTGCGAGTTCTGAAGTCACTGAAAGAAGTCAAGGTGACTTAAAATAGAGATTTTAGAGATTTAGGGTATACTTATACCCCAAAAGTTATGCTATATCAAAAGGAAGATTGTGTGAGAAGTTGAGTTTACGTGAAAATAGAATCTGAACCTTTGATCACTTTTAATCTCAAGCCCACCCATGAATCGCGTTTGATACGATGATTGATATGGTGCATCGCCATGCATTTTATCTCGATGCATCAAATTCTAATGTGCATCCAATGGTTGATAGTCACTTTTCACATGAATCATCGAAACCAGCTCTGCTAAACCATATGCCAAAGTAGAGAAAAGAACATAGGGGTAGATATATATATCAAAAACTCCATGTTTAAGAAAGAGAGAAATAATATTCAATTTTTTTTCTCATCAATATGAAACATTGAAATTAAGTGTTTAGAAAATAGATTATATTTTACTAAATATACTGAATATTTTAACATTATAGTTAATGATAAAATTACTTAAACAAAGTTGTTAAACTAATTAGATGCAACTTTTTTTGAAAATTTCATTTTTAATACTCCATCTTAGAAAAATTATAGCATAGTTGTCGGAAATGCTCTTAGGAGCAACTTAAATTCACGTTGGATATTGTGTACCTATTAGGGTTGCAACGTTGGTTAGAATTGTACCCTTATATTCAACAAGACTCATCTAAGCCCAATTAAAAAGGAACAACAGTGGATTATAGCATTACAAAATCTCAAAAAAGAGTTGAACATTCTATAAGTAATATTTCCATTTGTATATTTGCATGAGAGGAACTACCATATGTTGCCATGTATGCAAATTAACACGTTTTTAAACTTATATGTTATCTGTTTGGATCATACCAATACTCAATAAGCTTAACAGCCAATCAGTAACACGTATTTCAGGGGTGGAAAAGTTTGCAACTTGGCAAAGGCAACAAAGAAGTTTAACTTCATCAAAGTTGTTCAATTGTTTCAGCATCGAACACTTGTATTCATTAAGAATTATGTTGTATTAGGCTTTGTGGTTGTCCAAGCCTTGAAATGGTACTACAGTTTAATAATGTAAAATACCTTATTGCTTATTCTTAAGCTATATTGTATGAAAATACATAATTGGTGATGTGATATTTTATAACTATTGTTATAGTTCAAAGTTTAAATATATTTTAACACTGTTACAGTTTATTAGATTAAATCTGTTAAACTATTTTACTTACTTAGTTATCCAAATATATTTTAAATAGCTAACTAATAATCGATTACTTCAACAAATCATATATTAGGCCCTTGGTAGCGCCTTTGTGGGCTGCCGCTGCGGGCTGCACTACACAGCGTACGGGCTCCGCTGCTGGCTCGAGGGGTCGGGTTTGGGAGCTCACTCAGCCCGCTTTCTCTCTCCCTTTCTCACTCTCCTTTTTTTATTGAAATATATATATATATATATA
>LUCG01305700.1:0-13977 GCA_001633085.1 Carthamus tinctorius
TTTCAAATGTTTAATTTTTTTCAACGGTAGATAACTCACACACACGTCCTAAACACGAAGTCAACAAGGTATCCGGGATCCATACGGGCACCCGACTATTCCTCGGCGACCATGGATCGACCCGAAAGCCGACCCATGGTCAGGGTATCGCCACATGCTCACCCCATGAATTGAACTCAGGTAGACTGGGATGCCATCCACTGTCCCTCCCAAGGATGTTACCGACCACTAGGCTACTAATGGTTTGATGGTTCAAATGTTTAATAAGTGCTTATGAAGAACATTTGTATGTGCTAAAATCAGAAAGTTTGTTAAATTTAGGATCTTTTGAACTAATTTTTTTCATTACTTTTACTTGTTATATAATTCCTTGATCTTAATTGAAGGAGATCATACTTACAGGTTCATATATTGAGATAAATTTTGACTTTTAGACATTAAATTTGGAATTTATATGAATCCGTTTCATTTTGAATGATTAACATTTCAAATAACCAACCCCTATTGTCATTCCTGTCAACTAGAACATTTTTGCCATTTAGAAGTGGTTATCCACAGTTGGATGAGAAATGGATGCACATTAGGATTAGATGTACCGGATCAATTCCCTTGTAAAGTGCAATTCGTGGGAGGGCATGAGATTAAAAGTGATCATGGTTCAGATCCACTTCTCACACGATACTTCGCCAATGTTATTAATGTCAAAAAGCATCTATCTTTGCTAACTTGGGGTTCTTTTTGCAATTGCACTTATATAATGAATGTTGGTTGTTTAACAACAGAGTGCCAACTATGATGGTTATAAATGCCAACCATTATGTGTAGCTTTCAAAATACGTTAGACTATGCTTTTCATTGGTTCATATCGACTTTATAGTTTTTCCATTCGTTTCAAAGTTTTTGTTTTGGTGAAATTCATCTACGCCCTTTCAAAAATCTGCTCCTGAAATATCATCGTGTAGGTCAATCTATCATGGACCGTTGGAGTGGAATATTGAAGGTTCCTCTGTGTCCAGGTAGCAGAGGTCACTACAAAGTTGCAGCATCTCTATGTATCTCTACTTTATCCCGAAACCCAACTGTAAGTCTTTGAAAATCCAAAAATACCAAAAGTTAACGTTAATATCACATAGCATTTGAAGATAGGGGATACGGGTGGTCGTTTTTAAGGGATCTAAGGTCTTCTAAAGCTATAAAGTTTGTCGGTTTAAGTTAGCATAATGCATGTGATCTTAGCGGCATTTGTGAAGTCATAGTTAATTTGAAATCATGAAACAAGGTCACCGAAGTGTACTTTTTGGGATGTGCTACTTCTCATGTTTCATATTTTCTAGTATTATAGAAGTTTATGGAACTTAACTAGGCCTCAGTTCAATAACCTCATACTTCCTTTGTTCCGTGAATTTATGAAATGTATTTTGGCACATGCGTGCTTTTAGAACTTGTTTGTTAGTAGCTTAATGAGCTTAATGAGACTCGTAACTTATTTGGTCAGCTATATATGATTGTTTGGTATTTTTAGTTTTATAG
This sequence comes from Carthamus tinctorius, assembly GCA_001633085.1. Lineage (NCBI taxonomy): Eukaryota > Viridiplantae > Streptophyta > Magnoliopsida > Asterales > Asteraceae > Carthamus > Carthamus tinctorius. Next base: position 1,531 of record LUCG01305700.1, read on the forward strand.
AAAGTGACTTATTTAGTAAGGTTCTACTGGGAGCTTTCTGTAGAAAGCTATTTTATTTTATTTTTTCATTTTCCAAACATGTCCATCCCAATTTGTGGAATATCCCATCTGCCTAGGGGCTAGGGTTCAGTTCCAGGCGTATGCGACAATTGTGGCCACTGAGTTTATCAGGGCTGATTTCATACGGTTACAATTTTCTGGTATTAGTCTGACCATAGGCTGGGAGGTGGGACACCCTTCCAAGAAAACACTGTAATCATTGAGAAACTTCTAAAGTTGTATGCCGGTGCGAAATTCCCTTTTTATTCCTTTGTTATATGCCGACTTTTAGACTTTCTTGAAACTAATTTGTAGTAATCAAAAGGCAAATGTAACTTAAATCTAGTTTTCGTTTGAACTTTGGTACAGAAATGTTTATATTTACTTGAAATATGCAGGTGCCTTGTACGAACGCTATTTTCTTCAATGGCGACAGAGTCAGAGGGACCGGGAATCCAGTGATTGAAAGACTATCGGATCTTGAAAGAATAGCTGAAATTATAGTTTCGAAACTTGGTGAGAATGTTAATGCATGGGTTATTGAAGCTTCCAAGTTTAACGGACCCTTTGCTGTTTATAAGGATTTCATTCCATCGGTAAACCAGTGGGGAGAACCGAAAGCGTACAATGCAAATGGTTATCCAGCTTCTACATCCATCGTTTCGCTGTTGTCAAGTTGTCTCGCAGAGGTATAGTGAATTTTAAAAGTCTTTATATTCTTAATTCACTATACTTGATTCTGGAATTCTCCCTTTCACACACTTTTCACCGACTGGGGTCTTCATAGAAACAACTGCTCTACACTTGAGGTTAGAGGTCAAGTCTACATACATCTTTAACCCCCCCCCCCCCCCNGTTGTTTTGTTTGGGTGCCTTTGGCATGTGGGACAATACAGGACACGGCAGTAGAATAAAAAAACCTTGTCCCATGTTTGGCGCGATATCATACCACATATAACAGGACTTGAATGGGATAAAAATGCATTGTTTCCAGGTGAAGAATTGTGTGAGAAGAAGAGCTAAGGAATTGATCCGGTGCATCTCATCCTAACGTGCATCCAAGGGTGGAGATCTCTTCTGCTTACCAAACTCACCCTTTTTGTGCTTAGACCCCATGAAACTACTAACTTTGCGACGGGCTACAAATTGGCTAGACGGTTTATTGTTTACTTTTTCTCACTTTCCAGGCTAAAAATGTCATTTCAAGTAGACTTGACGAACCATCTGCCATTGAAGCTCCGGGATCATGTTTTTCTCAACCGAAAACAATGCTATTTGGATTTAGCAAAGGTGGCACCGTCCTTAACCAGCTAGTTACCGAGCTTGCGTTTTCCGATCTCGATTCATTCACGGTTCCGTGCCAAGACAAAAAAGAGATCATCCCAACTTCAAAAGAAAGCCTTCTAAACAGTATAACCGAAATCCATTATGTGGATGTCGGTTTAAACTCTAACGGAGCATACATTACCGATCAAGACATCATCGAAAGAATCGCTAAACGCCTTTCGGGAGGGGCCTTGGGATTACGTTTTGTTCTTCATGGAACACCGAGACAGTGGCGCGATAGCATGCGGGTTTGGGTCGGGAAAGAAAAAGACACGATGGTTCGTCTTCTCGATGCCGAATCTCGACATTGTGGTGAAAAACTGAGTGTATGTGAACGGTTTTATTTCGCTAACAAGCCTGCCAATATGCAGATGCATTTCGAAGTAATTGAAAGCATGGACATAAGTTGAGTTCTCTCGAGGATTATTTGGCTATATAACCTCCATACTAGTGTTTTTTTTTTAAATCCATGGCCTTCAGACAAGTTTCCAAGCGTTCCTGTATATGGAAGAGACGTTCTTCTGTTAAGCAGTGATATTCTCAAAACCTGTTAGAAGGTCCTGGTTAGTGAGTCAGTGGGTCATGGATTTAGCTATATTCAAGTTCTGTTAAGTAGTGGTATTCTCAAAACCTGTATTAGAGTAGTCACTTAACATGTTTAAAGAACTTGAATATAGCTAAATTGTGTATGGGATAGGGTTAGTGAGTCGGTAGTTAGGTTAAGGAAGAAACAAAAGTTCCATCTTGCTTTGATATCACTTGTTATTCCAGTGTCAGAACCCTATGTTAAACCAGGAGTGTTTACACCTTGGTTATGTTTCTCTTGTACTTGCTTCTTTTTATATTACTGTTGCTTTTGTGCATTTAGTTTCTCAAAAATTTAAGGGCAGTTTCTTTACCTCATTAACATTTCCATTAAGAAGCAACTTCTAACTCGTTAACAGGTAATTGTTGTTTGATAGAAAAATTGTTTGATAGAAAAAAGATCTGCCTCTTAATAGTTTTAAAACCCACTAAATAATTTTGTATCTTGGGTCTCTGTTACCATTCAGAGCCTTGATTTCATCTTTCAAAACGACTGTAAATCATTTTGCACTATATTGTTAGAGTCTCTTAATCATTGTGACCACTTAATCATCTAACACCAAACTATTCAGCAACTGCCAAACAACCCCTTAACGTATCTGTGTTTCTCTATTCTATTTCTATTTGTATTGCTATTGCTACTCATATCACATGTTCAAATTCACCGTTCTTTGTGTTTTTCCCATTTCTCACATTTTTAACTATTCGGTGGTCTTTATAGAAACAATCACCTTACTTTTTAGAAAAAATGAACTCTTAGGTAGGGATGGTAATTTGCCCCGACCCGGCGGAGAACTCGGTTTACCCGACCTGGACGGGACAGGGAATCCCCGCAAAAACGGATTTGGGACCGGGGATACCCGGTATGATCAAACCGGGGCCGGGGCCGGGTGACATACCCACCGCCCCGCCGGGTACCCGGTATATATATTGTTATTTTTTTATATACTGTATATAATATATAAGTTATTAGTTAAAATTATCTAGGGTATATATGTATATATATGTACATTTTATTTGTTTGTGAAAAACTATGTCTATTTTTTGTGTTTTTTTTAATATATCGTAGCTAAAAATTCGCAAATTGGGGTAGTTACCGGGTCGGGTAACCAGGTAGAGAACGGGAAACGGGTTTGACCGGGTATTAACCGGGTGTTTGGCCGGGGCCGGGTGGTTTGATCCTGTACCCGCCGGGGACCGGGGCCGGGGAATTCCTTTTCAAACCGGGGCCGGGTAAGGGGGTACCCGCCCCGTTACCATCCCTACTCTTAGGCAGGGGGCGGAGCCAGAAACTAATTTGTGTGGGGGCAAACTCTGAACAACAATCTTAATTCTAAAAAGTTAGTTTTTTTATACATAAAAAACCTCCAAAACGTCAATAACAATCGTAATTTTAAAGCAGTAGAAATCAAAAACTATAAATTATCTAACAACACAAGAATGACACGTTGACAAAATAAATCTTTGATTAATTCAAGATTCACCGATCACCAATCAGACAACCACCATTCACCAATTCACGCACATACCAAGGTTAATTTTATGATTTATGAACATGGTCAATGGTGTTTCAGCGATTATGATTGCCGATTCAAGGTTATGATTTATGAACGACATCAGACGACCAGAGTCATGAACAGAAAACTTACAAAATACAATCACAGAAACATGAGAGGTTCGTGCGAGGAAGGAGCGACGTTTGTAACAGAACGTCCACTCGTACAATTAGCTTCTTCTTCATAGGGTCGATTGAATGGAACAAGCTGTACAAACCCTAGTTCGTGAATCGTGCGTCGTTGATTGAATGAAATAGAGGCTGCTCACCTACTTCTTTCTTTCATGTGAAGCCAAAGAGACGTGAGTAGATGAACTTCCAAATGAGCCTCTAAATTTCCCGCTCACGGTGATTATGTGGTTTCTAAATGATAAATAAAATTTTATTTTATTTAAAAAATTTTAAGGAGACAATTACCCAACTATTCATGATAAATAAAAAATAAAATAAAATAAAATGTTTGGGGGCAACTCTGCCCCCTCGTGCTCTCTTAGGCCTTTTCTAGAGTGTTGTTTTTTATACTTTTACGTTTTTTTTTGATAAAGTTTATCTGTGCTTTGCTCAGACTACATTCTTGGTAATTTTTATCGAGAGCTAAAACATACTCCCTTGGGACTAATACTCAGTGGCCCCCTAGTTGCTCACCCCCGATTCGAACTTGGGTTGGTTGTTACACCTTTCACAAGCTTTAATCGGTAGGGTGCTCAACTGGGGTTATTTTTACGTATATTTTACCACTATAATGGTTGCATATACAAGATTTATACTAGTTAGTAAACCTTTGTTTCTAAGTGCATTTAATGACAATTTTTTTTTCATGTATCATCTATATTGTTTGAAGAAGAAGGTGGTGATATTTAATTTACACATAATCCATTGAAAAGTTCAACAATTAAATAAATACTCTCTCCGAATTCCAAACAAGTTGTTATTACTCTTCGACATATAGTGTGATATAAATGTTTAACTTAACACATTATTAAATTTTTTTGCATCAATAATGATCTGTAATAGATCAATTAGTCAAATGTCGATATAAGTTTATCGAAACTCTTTAAGAGTAACATCGCTTTGAAAAGTTAATCCCTCATTTTTTTGGACGGCAGTTAAACACACGCACACGCTCCGACCGAAGTCGAAGAGGTATCCGGGACCCATTCGGGCACCCAACTAATCCTCTCGACCATGGAAACTGTTACCGGCCCATAGCCTCGTCCATGCCCGGCCCGAAGGTCGACCCATGAACTGGGGTGTCGCCTCCTGATCCCCCCCCTCCCCCGAATCAAACCCAAGTAGACAGGGATACCATCTACTGGAAAATGAAATTACCGAATCAAACGTATATATAGTTTTAATGTATAAAGTGTACATGTTATCGACCTATTACCCATTTAATATGATACAACTTTTGTTTGCTCTACTTATTAATCATTTGAACTTTTCAAAGGACACTTCTGTCTCTATTGAATAGAAAACATAAATTAAAGGTGTTTAGAAACAAATATTCCATAAGGATAATATTATGCTTTTTCAACTTCTTTCGAATGTCTAACAAAACTTTTAACTTAGTAAAAGTTTTGATATGGATTTTGGAAAACGGATACACTCGAGGGACCATTTCATAATATGATAGGATGTTCATATTTTGTTAAGTTTTAGTGAAAACTCCATGACTTAACTTGACCTCAAATACAGTTTGAACAAAAAATGGAACTAAACATAACATTATGATGTGATCGATTGGATTTGATTTATGTGATTGATCTCTATACGTAAATATAGAAACCTTGAATCTGTGTTGGTTTCATGACAATCAATTATTTTGACTAATCATTTGATATATTCCAAATAATTGATGTTATATTTGGAATAACACAAACATTTAGTTGGTGCTTCTGGATTTCAGTGCAAAATGCCAAATCTTTAGATGGTTGAGCTGTCTTACGTGGTCTTTTTTTTTGTTAAGTTTAACTAGTTAATAGAAATCTTCTAGGAAGCCGTAATTGACATAATATTTGAGATTTCATAAGTAATCCAATTAGTGCCTTTTCTAAAAACAAGGGTTTTGAAGGAAAAATGAGATCTCTTTTCGTATATTCGACCCTCAAGTAGTTTCGTTTTTAAGGCGAAATTGAGCAATCTTGTATATGGTGGCGAATAATCTTGGCTTAAGCGCTCATAGGCATTTTGCTTTGATCCTAACCAAGATCCTTCATTGGTGTCAAGGGAAACCTTCCCATAGTATGTCTAGATACACTCTTTTCTTTTCATCTTATTGCTCTTTTGAGTTGCTTCAACGTTTTCCTTTAAACAATCTGCACTACTGACTTTTATATACTTTAATTCGAAATAATACTCATTGTTTTTTATATTTTACCGTGTTGTCCTTTTAACTACTTTATCGGGGTTTCCTTGTAAAACTGAAATTTATTGATAAAGATGACAATCAAGATTGCAGTTTATTCAAAACTTTAGAGAAAAAGAAAGCTATCTGAAAAATGAGTTAAAGACATTGAAATGAATGCATCTATATGTGAAGATTCAACCGATTTGAACATGAAAATCCACACAATGACAAATTACTCTTCGGTTTCTTCAATCTTGATTTCAGATATGAAACACCCATGACCCACCAAATAACATTTTTGCATGCTGTCTTCAGTGCTTTGGCGGATTGGTTATCGCTCGGGGGGTTCATAGCGTCCTAATCGAGTTCGAGCCTTCCCGTACGCATGTCTGGGGACATTTAAGTGGGGCCATGTTTAGCCCCAAAATTGCCGGGGATTAGTCGGGCTTTGGCCCGGACATCTTTCCATAAAAAAACATCTTTGGATGCTTAGATCTTGTGGTCATATAAGGTTCAGACCAATGGTTATTAGTAGTTACAGTAGATTGCTAATACTGGTCATCAAATGAAGTTTTATTTATTCCGAGTTCGATTCAAACCATTGCACGTGCTTTAAATAGAATATTTTTTTCTTATAAACACAATATTTCCAAAAAGACTAGAAGCATATATAGATAGTATATATAACCAAACATATCATTCCTAAAAAGAAAATAAAAATAAATAAATTTGAAGGGGCAAATTTGACAAATTATAATAATTTAAAGGCCAAAAACGGCATAGTGATCCCCGTAAATTAATCGTTAATAATTCGTTATATTCCAAGTTTGTCAAATGGCGCCAAATCGGGTAGCTTTCAGACCGGCTTAACGTGAACCGGTTCTTGGCCGGTGTTTTATTTTTCTCGCCGGCTTTTCCGAACTTGGACTGCTTTTCAGAAAAAAAGTACCTGTACGGCCACTTGTCACTATGCACTCTATTGAATTTTCATATTTCTTTAATTGATATGTTTTAATTCTAATTTTTTGAAACGAAAACATAACTTTTTAAGAGAACGTAAAAAGCAATCTTAGTCACTCATCCGGTCAATAAAGGCGGCTTTGATTGTGGTTCCCTTTTAATAATCTCTACCATCCCATGAATCACGTCAATCTTTCGTGATCACGTCCACCATAACCGTAGATGAGTGACTGAGATTCTTTCTCATGTTCTCTTAAATTGGTATGCTTCTTGTATGAACCTTCATCTAAGAGGATATTTGATTTTTTAGAAAAAACATTAGGTTTTATTTTAAGAATACATTAATAGGGATGGTTTTCATCTGAATCTAAATTTTTAGGAGTTTTCTATCTATATTCCTTATAGGAGGTATGGATAGATGTATATAAGTGCATACGTGAGACCCAATATAGAGGGAGTATGGATTTATATGTGAGGGGAAATAAGTTAGGAGGGGTATAGATAACAACACCCATTTTTTATTGCAAATGTGACTACAACTAAGAGCGTGTCATGTATCTCATTAGGTTCGAATAATACAGTATTATTCAGACTGAATGTTCATGTTTTATTCATGATGAATAGTACAACATTCAAACCCAATGCTGTATTATTCATCATGAATAATGCATCTGAATAATCCTGTATTATTCAGAATGGATGGGACATGTGGCGCACTCTCGTCTGTCCTCTGTTCACAATGTAAGGTGAGTTTTCTGCCGAACTTTCGTCAATATTTATAATATATAAATCTGTTTGAGCTTATTTTATGAAGTGGGGGGGGGGGNCTATTCTACATAATTTTTTTACTAAACATGAAACAGTGACGCGTGTTCTGTCCTGTCCAATATACCAAACATATCCTTAATATATAGTTTGGAAAGTGTTTATTATGAGTTTGTATCTTAATTTGCATTTAAATATGGTTTGTAAAATAGACGATTTTGTGACTTATGGACGTTTCAATAACTATTTTTATAAGACTATAGACTTTTAAACGTGTATTCTAAAAATATATTCGTTAAAATAACAATAAGTTCAGAATGATCATCTTTTATTTATAATTGCTCTAATGAAAAACTAAAGATAATAAATATACGTTAGGAAGGAGCATTGTGTAGTCAATTTTAAAGATTAAAGGATAACAAATATGCCTTTCTTTTAAAGTGAATAAATGGGATGCAAACAAGAACATATAGGTGTATATATAAGTTCATCTACTTCAAAACAAACACACACACACACACATTTATTCTTTCATGGCCACTTGAAGAACTTGTACCTCATCACCTTCATTACTTATATATATATATAAGCTTCTCAGGTATTTATATCTCTTTTTCATCATAATCACACAAATTACATCATTTACCTGTAATTGTCATTCCATTAACTGACAGGTCGGTTCTTGGTTGGGGGCATTATCGGGTAGGGAATGAAAACGAAAATCATTAATGATATCTGGTTTCATGCAATGAAATGGGCCATTACTAGATACTGTAATGAAATATTTCTCAACGAATTAGAGGGAATGAAACTCGTTCTCATTCCCATTCGTCAGCATTCTCATTATTGTTCTCGTGTGCATTTTTTTAAAATGAACCAGACGTCCCCTTAATGAAAATGTGCCTTTCTACAGTCAGGTGAGTCTTAGATAGCCCACTCTGTGTGGGACCTATTGGGCTGGCTGCCGGTACTCAACATTTTGCTCAAAACCACAAATGGTCAATCGTGACCATAATCGTTTACATTGTTTTCATGACATGCGATCATTTTATGTCAATTGGATAAGAATCAGAAAGAAATGATGTAATCGATAGGGATAGATCTCTAGAGTGTAAGAATGGCAAGTTAAAGAACATGATGGTTTAGCAGCATGACACTGTATATGTTCTACATTCAAGAATGCATTTTGAAGTCAAACCTGGTAAACTTTGAATCTAAATTTACGTTGAATTTTTCGGTTTTTTGGCTCAAAATGTTCTCGGTTTTAACGAACATTTCATAGGTTAACGTGGGTATCGATTCTTTTTTCTATTTTCCGCGATGAATCTTGTTGATTTCAATGTTAAAAACTAACAAATTTTACTTTTGGAAGTCAAAACTGGACTCTAGGAGGGCAGTAACAAGAATGTGTGCATATAACTGATGTGGGATTATTTTCTCTTTGGAAATTGGCTTTTAAATTGTTGTGATAGATTTTCAAGAACTTATCAACAAGAAAGAGGTTCAAGAATTTATCAAATTATATTCTTTTGATCCGTATCACTACAACAAAATCGATTTTATAAGACGTCAAATATCTCTAAATGTCTTAATATACAGAGTGTTTTATAGAACTTGTTAGTTTATAGCACCAAACAATTATACCTCATATAATCATATGTAAAAGTGTTACAGTAACCCGATAGTGTTCTAATTTGTTCTTTTAGGACATTTTCAAAATAAACCATTATGTTTGTCTTATATGACATTATTTGAAAAACTATCTTATAAAAACAAGTGTAGAATAAAAACATTTGTTTATCATAATTCATTTCAAAAGTGGTCTAAAAAACTTGTTAGGATGCCAACAACTATCCTGTTCCGATTAAAAAAATTAAAAAGCTTGTTAGGGGGTAAATTGGTCATTTAACCAGTCTTGTTCTATTTTGTCAAATCTTGTCCTATCATATCATACCAAACACATATGTTCTGTTCTGTTTTGTCATGTCATGTTCTGTTTACGTACCAAACACACCCTTAACGTCCTATCAACTTATTATAACAGTTTTCTAAAAGACACACAAATGTTTAGTTCGATAAATTGTCGAAAAAAACAAGAACTCATAAAAGTGCAAAGATTGATGAAGTTGGGTTCATCTTAAGCTAGTTTGAATAACAATGCAGATTCATCTGGGGAAGCTTCATTGCAAGCGGTGAAGAACTAAAGCAGAAAACTCGAAGAAATGACGATTGCTTTGAATGAAATTGTCCGAGAAGCCATTGATTTGGTATTTTGAAGCTTTTAGCACACGAAAATTTGATGTTTTTACACTTTGATCATGTGCTAGATACAGATTTTTGTGTGTATGTATGCAGGAAAATGCACCGTTAGAAGAAGTATTTCAACATCTTAAATGTACAAGAGATGGTTTAAACTCGAGTGAAGTTCAAGAGCGTTTGGATCTTTTTGGTTACAATAAACTCGAAGAAAAGAAGGTATTTTAACGAATTTATAAACATCATTATGGAGAGAGAGAGAGAGAGAGAGAGTCCGAGAAACCCCCTAAAAATGAAAAACCGAAGAACTCTATTGTAATTGTTCATCCGCATAATATGCACATATGTATACAAGGAACTGAAGATATTTCTTGATTTCCATGCACATGTGCATACCTTAAAATTACTTGTATATATATGTACATACATACATACATACACATGAATGATTACTAGGGTGTTTCTCAATTTTCATTTTTTTTCGGTTTTCCATGAACCTGACCCTATATAAGGTGGGGTTCATAGAGACCTATTTTTGTGAGACCATAAAACAACACTGAAAACATTGTGAAGTTATAAAACAGAACTTTCATGGCAAAAACATTGTAAAGATTTCACCGTCTTTTAGTTTGAAGGTTGAATGTGTTACTTACTTTGTCTCACGAAAACAACCTGGTTTCACATGACCCCAAGTCTATATATCTTGCTCGAACGAGGGACTTTTATGACTTTTTTCGTTCTCTCAATAGGAAAGCAAAATCTTGAAGTTTTTGGGATTTATGTGGAATCCTCTCTCGTGGGTGATGGAAGCCGCGGCTATTATGTCCATTGCGCTTGCGCGTGGAGGGGTACGTTCTTTTTCATTCATCTATTGTTCCTGTTTCTAATATTTCACAAGAACGATGGTTGATTTTGTATGAAATGGAACGTTAAAAAGGTCAACCACCGACAAATCCTAGGTTCAATGTAACAAAATCAGATGTATACGGGCCAATGTTTCTAACAAGACTTAAATTTATAGTACAAACAATTTTATATCATGTAGAAGTGTTACACTAAGTTGATAAGACACTTAGGTGTCATACCAAGTTTTTTCAAGTCATAACAAGTTTTTTAGGACACTTTTGGAATAATGTGTTCTGTTGGTCTTTTTATCCTTATTTGAAACTTGAAAGTGCCTTGTAAAAACAAGTGTTTTATAAAAAATGAGTTTGTAGGACACTTTGCAAAAGTATTCTATAAAAAAAAGTTAATTGGGACATTTTATTCCGAGTGTCCAAAAAACTTGTATGTGCATACAAAAGCTTTTTGGTCAACTTAATGTAACAGTTTTATTGTTTTACATAGGACATAATTTTTTAGTCTTATAAAGCAATTTATTACACATATCTGGCAACCTATAAAGCCGATTTTAATGTACTGATTGGCCGTTGTGTAATCATATCGCTTGCTTTAATACAGGGCAAGCCTGCAGATTATCATGACTTCGCGGGGATCATCGTTTTGCTCGTTATAAATTCAACAATAAGTTTCATTGAGGAAAACAATGCTGGAAACGCAGCTGCTGCTTTGATGGCTCGTTTAGCTCCGAAAGCGAAGGTTTGGTCAACTCTAGATTACTCGTTCGATTGTATATCCGAAGCATAAATCTCGATCTATTTTTTAAAATTTTACGTTATAGGTTCTTCGTGATGGAAAATGGAGCGAAGAAGATGCTTGCATGTTGGTTCCGGGAGATATTATTAGTATCAAACTTGGAGATATCGTTCCTGGTGATGCCCGTCTTCTAGAAGGCGATCCTCTTAAGATTGATCAGGTACCATTATCGTTATGTCCTAAACTGATGATCATAACTACTATTAGGTTTCGTTTGGTTTGCAGGATTGGATTGGATTTGAAGGAATTTGGAATTGAATTCCATTACAATCCTTATGTTTGGTTTGAATAAAGTTCTTAGATTTGAAATCCCACAAACATAGGATTTTGAAATCCCGTGGAGGTGGTTGTTATTTTATGGGATTTCGTAGGATTTGTATGTAGGGTAGTAGTGGTGTTTTAAAATATGTTAAAACATTTGTTTTGTAATAATCAATTAATAAAAAGATAATTAAACTATTTTTGTAATTATTAATAATTTATTTTCTTAGTTCCTTCCACAAAATCCAAATCCGTTTAAACCATTCCACCAAACCAAATGTCTTGAGCTCCACATCGGCTAGATTTGGACATTTTCTTTAGTATGTGTTAAAATCCCGTTCGATCCCCAAAGTCTCTTTTTTGATAGTAATGTGATGCAGTTGAATATATTCACACATGATATCAGAGCAAATCTACCATCTGCAACACCATTGCCCATGACTAGATACTTTGAGACATCTTTGTGTGTCTAGCCTTCATCTGAGGGGGCCTGTTAGAGTCCTACATTTGCTAAATTTAACCACTTAGAACCCCTTCTATCCTTAAGAGTTCTTTTGAAGAGTTATCTAATGGGTATTTATATGGGTTTAGTATCCGAAAATGTATCCAAGTTGTCACGTTTTGCTATTGTAGGTATCCAACTCTGAAAACTACCATTCAATATACTGAAGTTTCAAAAATCACCATTTAATGTATC
>LUCG01305718.1:0-17123 GCA_001633085.1 Carthamus tinctorius
ATATATATATTTAAGAATATGTTTTAACTTTTATTTTACAAGTTATATCATTATATTCGTCTCTTCAGTCCCTACAAAATGAGTTAATATTGAATATTAAACGCTATCATCGAGCCAATATTTTTCATTTTTTTGACTAAATGACCTTGAATTTTATACATCCGACATGCGACTTCAGAAACCCATCAAACCATAAAAATAGAATCGAATGATAGAGATTAAACCTGACATCAAACAAAATTATTTATTGAGGTATTTAATTGCTTAAAATGTTTTACGCCGCATCATGCATGTACGTATGTAATATAGTATATATAACTCTTCATAAATTCCAAAAAGAACGATCTTCATTTTATAAACTCATAACATCAAAATACATAAATTCCAAAAAAAACGATCAAAAATTACACAGTCCTACTTTTTTTTTAACGCTGTTCAGGTCAAAGCTCGACTAATTCCCGGCAGTGGCTAAACATGGCCCCACTTAATAAACGTCTCCAGGCATGCGTACGGAAAGGCTCGAACTCGGTTAGGGCGCTATGAACCCTCCAAGCGATAATCAATCCGCCACAGCACTGGCTTAACTCAAATCACTCGGCTGCAGCCGAGTTTGGTAGATTAATCTCAGTCCTTGATCTCCTCCTCCTATGGCTATCCACATCCAGAATCACATCATCACCACCATGTTTAAACTCCTTGAAGCAAGCCACCCTCCCCAGTTCCTCAACTTCCTCGATCACGACGTCGAGCCGAGCCACCGACTCCACCAACAAGGCCACGAACGCCGCCAACGGGAGCGCCTCCGAGAACTCCAGGCTCGTGATCGCTAGCTTGCTCAGCATCGGCCGCAGGACCCTCCTCTCGGCCGACGGTTTCCGCTCGAAGAACGACCGCGACCCCGTTTTCGACCCCGACAGCCGCCGCTTGTCGGGTTTCGGCGGCGGCGGCGTCTTGAGCGTGTCGTTGGGGCAGTTCGGCCCGATGAAGAGCCTCGGTTGGGACTTCAGTGTGGTGTTGAGGTCTTGCAAGGCTTGGTGAAGATTTTCCGTCAGGATATCCGGCGAGCAGTGTCGCCGGTTTCTTATGCTGCCGGCGAGTTCCATTAGAGATTTTGTTACCTCTGATACGAGGCGAATGCATGGATCCTTGAATAGCAATCGAACTGATTTTGAAGTCTAAAAAAATAAAAACATCATTTCATTTGTGAAGTTGTATAGAAAAGGTTTAATCGAACCAAAATGTATCTAAGTTGTCACATTATATCACTTAACTTAAAAACTTACCATTGTATGTGCTGAACTTAAAAAATTGTCATTTTTTCATGTTCGATGCATTAAATGGTAAGTTTTTAAGTACATTAAATGGATACATAGAATGGTAGTTTAGTACATAGAATGACAATTTTAGCAGGTTCGGTACATACAATGGTAAGTTTTTAAGTTGAGTACATACAATGATAAAATGTGACGACTTGGATACGTTTTGGTGTACTTAACTCTATAGAAAAATATTGGCGTAAACTTCACTTTTTGGTCGTTTAACGTATCGTCCCTAAACTTTAAAAACCCAGATTTAGTTTAGTCTCTCACGTTTGTAACTTCATAACGGTTTTCTGGTCCCTTCTTCTAACGACCGTTAACTTTTTTCCATTAAAATGAGAAGTGTTTTAGGATGTGTTTGGCAAACTAGCTGATAAGCTATTGTTGACTAATAAGATAGCTAGTAGCCGCTAAGCTAGCTTATGTTTGGCAAAAACTGGCTTAGGAGTATGTAATATGACTAAAAGGGTATCTTGAGGTATAATAATTAATATTAATAAGGGTATAATTGGAAAAAGGCTACAAAAAGCTCCTGAAACGCTACTCGAACTAGCGTTACAAAAAACTAGCTTATGGTACATGTTTGGATGGACTAGCTTATTTTTGCCAAACACAGCCTTAGTCATTTTAAACATTTTCCTGATGATCAAAATACTTCTCATTTAACCCGGTGTTGATGGATTTAACAGGAAAAATGATTAAAATGACTAAAATACTCCTCCTGTAAATATGTGATTGAACCAAATGAAAAAAAAAAGAAAAAAAAACTAATGGTCGTTATAGAAGAGACCAAAACCGTTATGAAATGACGAACGTGAGGGACCAAATCTGAGTTTTTGAAGGTACAATATCTCTTAAAATTAGCAAATGTTAAGAATAAAAGGTCAAGTTTACTTGAAATACTGATATGGCAACTCATAAAGTGTTGCGAATTAAATTATCACCCGTCGCAAATTAAAAACGTACCCGGATTTCGGTTTGTACGGTTCCGTGAAGTGCGACAACCGCGTATCCGAAATGACGAAGAATGCCACCTACTTTTACGTACTGTTGCGAAGGAAATTTGTTGCGGCAATGCCACGACAGTCTCGGCTCCCAACTTGCATGTCGCGCCTGCTTGTGTGAATTCAGATAAATAAACTGTGTGATAACGTTCTACCTGTTGATTAAATAAAGGGGCTTACAAGGGTTTCATCGGTTGATTTTGAATCTAAAACGGCCTTATAGTTCGTGTAAATCGGATCCTCCGTTGTCTCGTCTATTTCTAGATCCTGTTCTTCGTCGTTAAAGTATTTATCGACACAAGCTGCATTAATTGTGTTTAAAAACATAATTAAGCAAATAAATATTATATAATCATAAATGTTAGAGTAAACTCTAATTTTGGTTCCCAAGGGTTGGTGAAAGTGGTCCCTAATCACTAACTTCGTTAGAAATATCTGTTAGAGGGAAGGGATTAATGTATTATGTATACCTTCGATCGACCTTGCAAGACCTTCGATTTTGGAAACCGTTGAATTATGGAGATCTTCGCCGGACCAATTCGGGAAGATGAAAAGACTCATAAGAATGCAAACCCCGGAACCAATTGCGATCGCGTAAACGCGGCCTCGGGTTACTTTTAGGATGTCATCGACACGATAACTTGACACGGTGATCAAATTAAACGTCAAGAGAAACACAAGCACACCGTAATCGTAATTCTTTTTTATGTTTGGGAAGAATCTCAAATACGTACTCCAAGCACCTGCGGAAACGAAACGAAAATATACCTTTGAGAAATTAAACGATATTTGTTTGCAGCAAGTTTGTAAATAAGAAACCGATCGTATCGAATTTCTATTAATTACCGACTAGAAAGATGGAGGTCCCGATGAAAACAGCTCGAAAAACCTTAACGTATTTGTTAGCGATAAACTCGAATAAGAAGGCTAACGATGCAGCCAATAAAGTCCCGGATCCTCTATTTAATCCTTTGCATAATGTTGCACCTACAAAAAAAAACATATATACAGGGTCAGGTTCAAAGAAAACCGTAAAGAAAAATGAAAAACTGACGAATACCCTTTGTAACTGTTCATCTGGACGGTATGCACTGTAAGTTTACCTGCAGTAAACTCGAGTACAACGACAACGGTCATGACAGCCCATATGGCATTTTGTCCAACCCCTTGGAATAATGGCTCCATTAAGTACAACAACGACACCAATGTTAACGAAAACCCGACTTTGAGGGCATGGATCGCCCTTCTCGGATCATCTCGACCCACTTTCCAGATCTTCCGGCAAAGCACCACCGGGAATCTCTTCATCTTCTCCGGCAACTCATCGGTTTTCGTGGCCAAATCATTCATCGTTGTATGAATTATGAAATGGTGATGGTTTTTATTTGTTGTTATTTATACCAAGGTCATTCTTAAATAGTGCACTCTACAAAATCTTTCTCACAACATATTATATCAAAATCATATGTTTGTAATCTTTATTGATTAAAGCAAAAAGAGGTTCGAAAAGTAAGTGGAGTCACCATTTATTGGGTCAACTACGTGTGATTGTTTTGGTAGTGAGTTATGACTATGTTTAGTAAACTAGTTAGTAAGGTAGCTGCTGACTGATAAACTAGCTGATAAATAAATTACGTTTGGCAAAAACTAGCTGATAAGGTAGCTTATGACTGTAAAATGACAAAAGAAATACATGTTTAACAATTAATAGTATAAAACTTAACAAGGGTATATTTGGAATAAAAAAATAAAAGGTTTCATAAATCACCAAAAGGTTAGTGAGAGTAGCTTTTCAAAAATTTATAAGTTAACTTATAAGCTAGCTTATGGTCATCCAAACATGTACCTGACTTATATGGTGACTTATAAGTTAGCTCAATTTTACCAAACAATGTCTTAATAGTATAGAAAATTGTTTCTTCGGTTAGTTTTTAGGGCGGAGTTTTATGTAGAAAATTAAGTTTTTTTTTAGTTTTCCAAGCTTGTCGTTTTCGGTTAAAAAGTATTTATCATTTCATCTATGAAAAAGTTCTATCAAATAAAAACCTTCCTAATATCTGGCTTAGTAATCCGTACAAAAGACTTTATTCATACATTGACTTAATGGAAAACTAACAAAATAATCTCTAGTGCGATGTAGAAGGCATAGATGATTTTTGTGTGCTTCAATGCAGGTGCAGACCCAGAAACTTTTTAAAACGGTGGAACCACTTCACTATGAGGAACATATATAGAGATATTTTTCACAGCATCAGTGTTGGTCTGGAAAATTGATACGTTAGCACCTATTCATGACCCTGTATTTTTTTTTACACTATGATGAATGAACAAAAGAATGCCACGTACCACTGTATGCACTAGCGTAGGTCCACCATGCTTAAGTGTTCTCCAATGAAAGTGATGGATCAAAAGAATTTGAATATAATTGTGAATTATTGTTGAGTGACTTGTAACATAAAAGATCAATTATTGTTGTATAAAGAAGGTAAACGTATAGAAAATGTATCCGAAGTGTGTTTTTAAAATCAATATGTTATCGATTAAAATGGTATATAATTGGAAAACTTTCAAACTTTGTTTTATCGATCAAAAAATTATTTATTACATTGTATGGGAAGTAAACTGAACTCTGTTATAATTTACTCGTTTGTCTAATCAAAAAATGTAAGTCATAGTAAGTGAGGGTTTCAAGATTATGCAAAATTTACGAAATTAATTATTTTCCTTACTAAAATGGTGACTTAATACGGGAGCTATGAGCAAAAAGAACATCTTTCAAAAGTATCAATACCGTCACATGAATTGCAAATGTGGAAATCGTCGTATTCTTTTATGTATATTTTTAATTTTTCCATCTTTGTATATCTAATAACAATAATTTCAAGAATATTTTAAAGATATGGCAAAGCAAACTTAAGGTTTAGATCGAATGCTTTTCAAAATGAAATTCTATAATCAAATACAATATGCCAAGTTTTGTCGTTGTCAAGTATGACCTCTCCTTTTGTCGACCTCTTGTTATGTCGATCTCATCAATACATGCAATATATGTTTGAGTCATATATCACTTAAACATTGTTTTTTATATGTTTTAAGATCTTTATAAAATAAATCTGATAAATTCCACCACATATTTTATGGTAGTTATTTCATTAAATTTGATTATACACACACGATGAATCCCAGATTGATTTGTTGTTGCATGTTTATATTTTTATATTTGAATTATTACCGTTTTTTTCGAATTACTTATTTTTCTTTTAAATCTACAATTCTACATGTTGGTAAAATTTAAGGGTGCATTTTGTGAAAAACTGTTTTTATTTTTCAAGAAGAAGTTTTCATAAAATAGACTTGAGTTTTCTTTTTCAGTCAAGATCTTCTCCCATTGTTGCAGGGGAATAAATTTACATAAAATGCATCAAAGATGAAGGTGGCCGTTTGTTTTTTGAGAGGTGCTGAAATCTGATTTCACTTTTGATTTTTAAGAGGTAGTGTTGAAGTCTGAAATCTGAATCAGTAACTGTTTTTGTAGACTACAAGCATGTGAATATTTACAACTATATATTTATCTCTAAAAAGTTCAAATTAAATACGTCAATTGAAGTGAACGTTGATAATTAAAGGACAAAACGAAAAAGAAAAAAAGAAGAACGATGTCGACAGATTAGTAAGGTTGCAAAGTTTTGACCATATCTCACATATCGAAACCTTGATTTAAGCGATTTAAGATGTTTTAAAAAGCCAACACAAATCTTCAATCTTCATGTTTTGCGTTTTTGTAAATTCCGAGTACATCTGGGCTAAAATTAACATTGAAAATCGAAGAAATGATGTTGGTCGAAAATAAAAGATAATTAAGTGGTTAGGTTATTACTTGATCAGTTAATTTTCCAGAGGATATTAATTGTCAGGAGTCTCTTAAAAAGGGGGAAAGGACAAACGGTCTTAATTACCTTATGTCTGAACAATAACCTAAGTCGCAAATAAAAGCTGAAAATCAAAAACCAAACAAGGTCAAAGTGTAT
This sequence comes from Carthamus tinctorius, assembly GCA_001633085.1. Taxonomy (NCBI): domain Eukaryota; kingdom Viridiplantae; phylum Streptophyta; class Magnoliopsida; order Asterales; family Asteraceae; genus Carthamus; species Carthamus tinctorius. The sequence goes on from LUCG01305718.1 coordinate 6,352, forward strand.
TTCTTATTTTCTTCCCATTTTCATGATAAATAACCTATTTAAACCTCCATTTCTATTTGGATAGAAATAGAATTCATTTCACCATTTTAAATATCAACAATCCACCAAAAACCCATAAACAAAGTAGGAAACAAGACTAAAAACACTACACTTGAATTCCAACTAATTAAAATATCTTTAATTGTATCACTTGTTCTTCAACTTTAGAAAATGGAAGCATGTTCATAATAATAGACCAAAGCTTCCAACCCTACTCATTTACCAATCACTCTTCTAAACCAAATCCATCCTACGACATCTCTCGGAACCTGGCGAGCGCTTTCTTCTGAATCAAAGTCCGATAGCTATCACCGGCTTGCACCTCCAGGCTCGGGTCCAACTTCTTTGGTTGACTCCCGAGTCCCGCTCTCTTTTCTGTCGCTTGTGCCTGCACCGGTTCAACCATGCCGCTCCCATCCTTCCCCAACCCCTGTTCATCAAATCACCAAACCAAAACACAAAACAACAATCCCCCAATTTAAAGTCAGAAACTGTAACATGCGATAACTTTTTCAGCATTATGCATGCCGCCTGCTGCAGAGACAGGTCCATAAAATTTTCCACACGGGGGAACAAAATAATCAGCATAAAATAAAAAATAGTGACGAAAGTGTGTTTTAATTAAAAATGAGAGGCAAAGGCATACGAACTTGCAACCTAAAATGTCGTATGAGATGGCAGTCTACCCGTAGACTAGAACCAGTTTTTATTAACTAAAGGGAGCGTGTATTATAATAAGTCGGATCAGGTACACCATTACGACCCTTAAGTTGCTCCAAGTTTTTCAGTATGACTACATCAACAAAGGTGCTTAACCAATGTGACCTGTTTCATCCACCAAACTTTGCTGTAAAGTTAACTAAAGAATCATGTTTACCCAAACGCTTACCTGGCAAGTGCTTACAGGGAAGAGTCAACGCTCCAGCTTACTTTACCAGGTAAGATTGTTGTCCATCAAATTTTGAAGAGTTTTACAAAATTCAAGATTTTTATCCTCTTCCACCATTTTTGGAGAATCCAACATAAAAATGGGTTAAAAATTCCAAAATCTGCATTTGGAGAATCTGTTGGAGATGCTCTAAGGGGTTGTTAAAGAAGAAGAAATTCATGTCATTCGTCTAAGTCATCCACCATTTTGAACATCATTTCATCTTAAATGGTATGAAAATGAGATGTGATTATGAATCCTATTTACTTTTTTGGATAAGGTTCATCTAGACTTCGTCTAGACTACATCCTTGGCAATATGGAACTGAAATTAAATTCGGTCGTCTGAGACTAAGCCTGGCCACAAGATGCGCACGAAGGGATTCGAACCTGGGGTGAATGGGATACCGTCCACATCCCCCACAGGCCTTACCGCTACGCCACAAGCCTTGTGGTTGAATCCTATTTACTTGATGTAATGGTAAGTAGGATTGTGCCCAACAAACAAGTGAAGAAAGGAGATAACGGTAACAAGTAGCAAGAATCTATGAGTAGACTGACATTTTAAGAGGAGGAAATGGTTCATCTTTCTGACAACATATAAATCTGGAATATAAAATAAAGAAAAGAGTTAAAAGGAATTACCAAGCCTTCTTGCCAACCCATGTTGCGTAGCATCCGGTTGCCAACGTTAGTCTCATCAATCGCCTTCTCAGCTGTAATTACCTCATAGCTTTGGGCATTGCTATTAGCCTCTCCAGCTCCACGTCCTCCAACACCAGGGGGAAACGGCATAGAATCCATTGCACCCCTTTTCAAAGCCGAATCTCGATCTTACAAGTTCACGAATTATAAAAAACAAAGGATGTCCGCAACAAGTCAATAAAGGAATAACAAGATTCGAAGCAAGCAATGGCCCATCAAGATTCTTAGTCCTCCTACATCGCCATATTTTATTTTACTTTTCAAGAAAAGCGATCACTATCAAGATCGTAATTCGTAAATAGCCTCTTTCCAGAAAACACCTAAATGTGATCAATTGACTTTGTAGATAACATTAAAGCATTGACATGTGTAATATGAACTATGTAATTCACAAATAGTTCAGACGCTTACTTGGATCCCCAACCCCAAGATCAGACAGATCATCCCCAAAAGAAGATGAACCATACAAACTCCTCCTTTCAGCAGCTCGATCCCGATAAGTGGTATGTGGCTGCTCTTTAACGGCTGAAGCTGACTGTGCAGGTAACTCAGAAAACCGTCTCTTACCACTCGCAGTAGCTGGCGATGGTGCATAAGAACCTAAAGCAGACGCATCTGTCCTGAAAGGCACCGCGGAATTGTGTGCATCCATGGTCATCGATGAACCCATAGCCACATTGGTAGATGATCCCATATATGTAGTATCTGATTTCACCACCCCTCTACCCGACCCTCTTATTACGCCTCTTAACGTCCCACCCGAGATATTAGCTCCAGGCCTCGGCATATCTTGTGCATCCAAGCTAGACGGCTGAACGGATGTGTTCACAGAAGCTGCTGCTGGAGTTGTATTGTCTTTTGTTATAACCATATCATTTTTAAACTTGCCCTTTGTCGACGATCCTACGGGGTTCATTTTTTCTTCTACCGAGGCAACGGGTTGATTGCCATCGATAGCCACTCGTGGTGCTTGATTCTCGTGACTCCTCTGCTTCCACATGGACAGTACGTTACTCATTTTCTTCTTGCTAGCCAAGATGCTACTTTTTGAAGCGAGTCTTATTTCTTTCATCTTCTCTTTCTCCTTCTTCTCTGCCGCTATTGCTGCTGCGGCGGCAGCCTGGACGGCGTCCGGCAATGAAGTAGTCTTGTCGCTTGATGTTACTGTAGCAGCTGGTGCAGATATAACTACTTTTCTACTATTGGAACCATCAGGTGCCTTGGTAGCTTCGTTCTCTTTTCCGGACGCTTTATCGTTTTGATCATTACAAGGGATGTATTGTTGACTCTGGTGGTCGTAAGAATACCAAATTCCATTATTACCATCATAATACAGACCTGTAAGGTGTCAATATTGTAATCATCATCAACAAATGCACACAAGACAAAAGATAGCTGCTCAAGTGTGTATATGGAAGAGATGCTCATATTTTCTCACAACTTGGGAAACCAATATACGCACCTGTATTTCCGTCGTAATAGAACCCAGAACCAGCATCATAGTAATAGCCAGATGCTTCGTCCCAAACAAAACCAGACTGTGGAGCTGAACCATCCTTCGGTTCTCCACCCTGATCCTGCCTGCCGTTAGATTGTTTGTCATCTGGATTATACTCTTTTGGCGCCCATCCAACAGCATCATACTACAAGAAAAAGGACAAACAATGTTGATAAAAATCAGTTAGTATCTAAGGTCAGCTTTTTAACAGTCTTGGAGGCTTGATAATTATCTTTTTGTTCCATCCCAAATAAATCAGAAGCGAAGCTCATGTTATTTCAACATATTTCAACAACTAATACTGAAATATATGTAATTAATCTAATCATTCCCTATTGCTTGAACAATAATAAATAAATGAATCCATTGGCATTTAAAAGTTAAAATTAAATACCAGGTATATTGCTAAAGTTTCAAAGTGAATAAGCAGACTAGAACAGCACCTGCTGAGCAAATGCCGCAGCCTCAATTGCTGCAGCAGCAAGGCTGCTTGAGTGAGAAGAGGATGCCCCAGACCCTGATCCAAGGATGCTTTTCGCATATGCAACTCGCAAAATTTGGCCATTCTTCTCCAGTGTTGTTCCATTCGTTGCCTCAAGGGCTTTGGTGGCATCATCAACCTGAGAGACCAGAAATGCATCCAGAAAAGGTCATCAAATACCGGAATGCTCCAAACACCAACTCAGATGCTTGAGATGGCACATGCAATGTGATACTTTTGTAAAAGTTGCCAAATATAAAAGATAAAAGAACATCATTTGTTTCAAGTGCTTTCGAGCATGTAAGCTTTGTTATTAGAAATGTCTTTCCTGACTACCTAGATATAAACAATAACAGGAGAATATTCATGGTTGGCTCAATGGAGTATTAAGTATAGCAATTGAACAGTGACTGAATGGTTCAGACACCCCATCTCTAAAGATAAGCAAGGGGGGCCACACTATAGCTGTACAGGTGACGCCTATCACTGTATCAAGCAACCCTAGAAAATAGACTTGTGTTTTCTAGACAATCTTATACAGACATAAATCACCTGTAACATTTACATCCCAATGAATAGGAAGTATGAAAAGCCTTCCACAGTACCTACAAATTCAGCTATCATTTTACCCTTCCAAAAATTCAAATGGAGCTTTACGAGAAGCAAGAATAAGGTATAGAAGTGAGCCAACAAAAAACCAAAATGGCAAAACAAAAATCTCGAAGAAAGTATCACACGTAAATCAAATCATTATCTCCGCAAATCCATCTTGGCCTGCAACCACCTAAAATATCAAACTCTTTGCATTCCTTCTACTGCAAAATCACCAATAGTTTATCTGAAAGCATAAATCTAAAAACCAATCCACTCCTACAAAGGAAGAAGGGTAAAACCTAGGCAGCCTAGAATGAGGCCTGGATGGCCTTTTTGCAACTAATTACAATCATGTAGACAATAAAAGTGTGGGATTTAGGTGTCATAAGTTCCTCACACACAAAGATAAGAAATGTTGCACAAGAAGATGAAATTAGTATCATAGTTCGTTCTAGAAGAAACAGAAGAGCAAAAGTAAGAAAGACAATGGTAACTATACTTATGCATAATTTTCTTAAGTACAGGGAACAAGAAGATTATCTGCTTGTATATATACTTACCGAATGAAAATGTACGAATGCAAATCCTCTTGAAACATGAGTAAATTTGTCTCTGACAAGTCGAAGATCCTGTAAATGTATTATTGGTAATTACTAAAACTTCGCATGCATTAAGCGAGTGACAACAGCCTTGCTTTAAAGAAGAACAGTGATAAGAACCTTAATTGGAGAGTGCTTAGAAAATTCATAGCGAAGCATTTCCTCATCAGCATTTTCATCCAATCCTCTCACAACCAAAACATGGGTGGGACCTGAAGTTCCAGAAGCTTTAAACAACTGTTTAATACAAACCTAAGGTATGCTAGTTTGAACTTTAGATAAACTAACCTGTCTCTCCTTTCTTACCAAATGGAGTAGGATTTGACGATGCCATGTCTGCTGGAGGAGCATCATCTGTCCTAGCTTCATTACACTGATTTGCAACGGCAAAAGGATAAAAATAATATTAATCATCCCAAACGCTTGATTATAATTTGAATATTTCAACCAAAGGCCAAGAGTCAGCTGAACAGGTCCACAAAATGAAAAAACACTGATTTGGGGAAACATGTTTCTGAAGTACAAAAGACCACCTGAAAGCACGATGTCCTTCGTGCAAAATTAACACAGCCACATATTGTGCACATCCAATCAGAGAGAACTGTTGTACTTTTGTGGTTCATATGGCCTGACCTTGATGAACCATCTGATCCAAAGGGAGGCCCACCAGCTCCCCCAGTTGGCTTACTACTGCAACAGAAACAGTAGGTAAGTAACTATATACCAAACAGCAGTGACAGAGTAAAATCCAAATAACATATAAGCACTAAAACAACTTTTATGAACATTTTAGTACATATAAGCTCAATCATCAAATAAGACTACCAATCACATATGCACTTACCTGTACTCAAAGAATAGCTTCCTGCCATCCACAACAAGACCCTCGTCTCCAAGCTTATCCATCATCGAACGTGCAGATCCCTGATTCGCAACAATATGTTGAGTTCCATATACAACACTCAAGTGCCAAAAAATTTATTAAAAAAAACCAGAGCTGATACCGTGGAAGGAAAATCTATAAATGCAAATCCACGAGAAATGCCAGAATTTCGTTCCTTAATGACACGAACATGGCGAAGAGGTCCCCATTCAGCCTAATTATATGGTGAACAATAGCCACATATCAGCCATGTAAAGAGTATGATATAAGAATCTAAACAAATAAATAGCACGTATATGAAGAGATGAGCAAGAAGAGTACAAGGATTTGGTACAGATCTTCTTCAGTTGTCTTTTGGGACAGACCCTTCACAACAACAGTAGCAGATGGGGCCTACAAAAACGATAATCAACAGTCATCCAGTTGAATTTGCACTTGGCAAACAAACAGCTTTGCAATTTGAAATTTCTCTCCAATAATGCATACCACGGAATAATGCTCATGCTGACGTTTTTCATCACGGTCTCTTCTTCTCTCTGTCCTGTCATGTCTGTCGTCATCATAACTGTCCTCTCGGTGACTCCGGCCATGACTACGACTTCGAGGAGATCTAGACCTAACACGCTCGTCATGTCCACGAGACCTGGAACGCTCATGCCTTTTGTATGGACTTGGGTCCCTTTCTCGACTCAAGCCTTTCCTCTCCCTTTCCCGGTCACGGGAATCACGTCTTCGCCAACTACCCTCCCTCCTACTACCTCTGTCATAATCAGAATCATAACTGTGCCTTCCATAATCATAATCTCTCTCACGGCTATCCTCCCTGCTCTGGGAAATACGAGGCCTATAGTCATAATCATCATATGCATAATCATCACGATCCCGCCCACCATATCTTTGAGGTCTCTCATATCCATGATCATCATAGTGCTCAGCACTGCGATAGCCATCTCGTAGCTTACTATATTCCTGATATGAATCAATCTCACGATATTTGCCAGCTTCACGAGCCGTATCCATTTCAGGATACGGATCAACATAAGGCTTATCATGCCGTCTCGAATCTCTATCAAGTGGATAATCATCCTCATAACTCCGTCTTCTTGTTTGAGGCCAAACTCCAACTGCTTCCGGTGGAGGAGGATAGTTATCCCTCTCCAGTACATCCCGATGGAAGGTATTTCTTGGATACACGTCATCTCTTGGAAAACGTTCATCTAGATACCTCCTATCATCGTATGAACTACCAGCCCTGCCAGTTGAACCAAGGCAGATGCAAAAAAGAAAGAAACGGTGATATAGCAAAAGGGTGACTGATTGTATTACAAGTAAAGCAACAAAATGTTGAACTCTCATAAATAAATATGTATGCACTTGAGCGAAGCAAACATCCATTTTACATTTGAACTTATTTTGCATTACCAAGTGCCACATAAAATACAAACTCAAAAAGAATTCAAGAATTATACTCTTAACAAAAACTTCAAATAGAACTCACCGAAAATTTGGTTCATGGACCGCACCATACCGTTCCAGGGCCTGTGGATTCAAGACAATAAGCTGTGTCAGCAAATTATAAGCATGGAACTAGAACGCAAACCGATTCCATATCCTCACTGTCCCATGGCTTTCTCTCATAGTGCTTAAGGATGAGATGCCGAAATAAATGACAGTCACAAAAGCCCTAATATCTTGTATATCATCCCATATATGTGATTAAAAAGGAAACCACAATTACGCTGTTATTTTCCCATCCATGCTGAAGACCATAGCGACCAGGATCCATTTCGAAAGACCCGTCAATGTTACCCCTGCAAGGCTCTTGGTGATCGCTTACAAGTTTCAGGATCAAGACGACTGTATAAACCTTTCCTGTAATGGATGCACAAACAGACAGTCATGCTACAGTGAACTGTGAAACAATCCTCAGGACTTGGCCTCCATTCTACTGGACTCTTCAAAAATCTAAATCTTCCCAGAAATATCCCTCTTCAATTTCTTATAATACAGAAATTAAGGCTCTTGAAGAAGAAACCAGAAGAAAATAAAATTACAAAGTTATCTGCCGTTTGAAGAGAGATTATACATCTACAGAGCAAGATTTACAGATATAATTCCAACTACATATAACCCTCAGTACAAGGATCACACAAGCACAAAATTGAGTGCATGTTAACAGTATAAATAAAGAACAATTTTCCAAAGAGCATCACCCTAACGAGGTCATAAGATCACAGTTAGATTCCAACATATCAGCCAGATTCTACCTCTGCTATACATGCACGATATACACAAAGGCAGACATCAGTCATATTTTATCCTCTAGTTGATATGCACTAAACATACAAATGATAATTGATAAGAACTTAGTAAAATCTCAAACTTCAACTGGATTCCTCAAAAACGTCAAATAAGAGATAGCTAATGAAATCATTAGTGGTATTGTTATAAGATCGTCGAAGATGGAACACATTGTAGTCTGATCTAACCATGGCAACATCTAAAAATAAGCATCATCAACATTCAGATATTCAGCAATCAAGTCATGATAGTTTTTAAGCAGTCTTCACTAAGATCTCAAGAAACAAGCATCCGCTCCTCCATGAGAAAAGAGAAAATCACTGCTACCAGTACCATATGAAGACTCCAATAAACCGACTGCTAGTACCATGGTAACATCTTGAAACAAATCAGAAGCTTCTAAGTTCTCACCTCAACAATCTATATACCAAAATGTCACTAGCCTGATGACATCACATTGCTATTTAATTAATTAAATAATTCACTTTGACATCTCAAAAGAAGTATACAGAACATAGACAATAATATGATAATGTAGAATATTACTTCTCTTTCTCCTTACGTCAAACTTAACATGAGACATTCCATGTTGAAAAGGCTAATAGAAATCACTAATAGCTTCCACGTATGGCCAACGGGTATTCAAACTAAAATCATGGCAAAGAGAAAATGCCACCATAGGAGGAGCAGAAAAACTTATGAACTTCCTCACAAGTCTTAAGCCATATGCACAAGTATTAGAACTAGAATTCATGGCAAAGAGAAATTGCCATGATGGGACGGGGCATACTCCCTTGTTTCCTAACAGGTGTCCTACATTCATTTAGGGTATTCACAAAAAACATCACCCTATTTAAGATGGTCATCATTAGATATTTGCAGGCAGATATTCCCTCCATGAAAACTGAATAAGTGGGTCATATGCTTTTATTGCTGGTATGGAAATTTCCTGAATGGGTGATTGGAAAGTAAAAGTGAATAACCTTTTGCATTTAGTGACCAATTGAATTCCTAAGAAATGTGACCCTAGTTAAGAATGACACCTATTATGGAATTAACGGCATAATAACAAAGACAGTTAAACATTGGAAAGCCAACAATTCACAATTGCACATCTAAAACTGTGTTAATTATCTTTTGTCTTTAAATACAAGACCAGTGTGGTTAACCTTCAAAAGGAGAAAAAGCAAAACTTTGATCAGAAAATAAATGCAATAACATCCATGCCAATGGAAAACACATTGACAACGAAACATTTTGTAGTTTGATATTTTAACACTGCTCAATCTAACCTAATCCTAACTGCAAGAAGTAATTAAAAGGCATGCTTCCCTTATAACACTAACAAACACTAGGTAACAAGTCTCAAAGATCAACATCTTCATCAACTCTGAGCTCATCTAACCCTCTTCCGCCATCCCCACTCATCCACCAGCCTCATATTTGATGCCCTATTTGTCAAATGCACATCCTACAATTAACTGGGATGACACTCGCCCAACTTCAGGCATATCATACTCAAAGCACGACAACAACAAATAAAATTACCATTAATAATGAACTTAAACATGATAATCTTTTTCAATACTACAAACTAATCATAATTTCAAACCCGAAAGCTCCATATAAGCAACAATTACCAAGAATACCAACGATCCCTACACGGTTAACTTGGAAAAGATTAGCAGTACCAGTCTCCAGTTTACGGCCCCAGCCACAATTCCAACTCAACAATCAAACATTCCTTCAAAAAACGATTACTTAATTCCATGACTCATTCGTTTTAACTTCGATCCACTCCACTTTCTTATCATTGGCAACAGGAAAAAAGAAAAATCAAAGAAACGAAAAAAGAATATAAAACACTACGTAATCCATGCCAATGGATATCTTGCATACACCTTTGGTAGATTCCTGTTCCACTACAAAAACAAAATCAAACTTTACCAAGAAAAAAACACCCTACATAAATTCGCAAACATCCGTGCCCCCTAAATGACTAAATCCTCCATTATTCTATTACAAATCAATAAAAAAACAAGAAAGCACAAACTCACAAGTCTTACGCTGGAGACGCTTAATCCGATCGCCTGATGCAGGTGGACACCTTCGATTTAAAAACCCCTAATTCAGGTGAATTTCTTCGTTGTAGCAGATAGACGATTACGAACAACTGTCTAGAATTCTATATAAAAAAATCGCAAAAATCAAAGATTGAAGAGCAAAATCAAAGATCCAAGGTTGCAATTTGTGACCTAAACAAGGCGGTTGTGAAGAGAGATCCGTAGAGGATGAATGTTCGAACGATGAAGTAATCAGGTAGATAATAGGGCAGAGAGAAACTCTTTTCCTTTAATTAGGTTTTTGAGTTTATATACTTTAGGTAGTTACATATATAGTCCTTGTACTTTTTTATGTTTCAAAAACTGGTGACGGTGCTTTTAAAAGAATGACAACTAGGTCATTGGAGATTTGTAATTAAATTATTAAGTCATTTGATTATCCTAAGGTTGTGTTTGGTACAGAGAAAAGAATTGGAAATGAAAATGGGGAGAAATGGAAATAGGAAGAAATAGAAATGGGATGGAGAATTGGAATTAATCTCTTGTTTGGTATCATTAAAGAAATGAAATAGAGAAATAATGGCTCATGTTGTCGGACGGCAACATCAGGCGGCATCTCTCGCTGTCGAAGATGCACAGGCCGCCAGCAGTGGTCGCCGACGCCGGTGGTCGTCGGCAGTCG
>LUCG01305748.1:0-10331 GCA_001633085.1 Carthamus tinctorius
TAATAATAGATAAAAATAAGATAAATAGTAGAAATAAAAAAATAAAAAATAAATAAAAGGTACGAATAAGAAGTTTAATCTAAACTTCACAACATCATTTTTCTGACTTTTATCTTAACAAAATAGAGAATAAAAGAAGAAGTCGTTTGAAATATAATAGAATATAGTTGAGGTAAGTATGTATTTATAAAACTTAAACATAAAAAATATTATGATATATTACTAACGGTTTTTTGGGATAAAATAAATGATAAATCTAATGTAAATCATTAATGACTACAAAAATAAATGATAAATCTATGCATCTTAAATATGGGCTTTAATATCATTAGGAGGCCTTAGATAAATTTAAGATGTATTGAATGTAATATTTGTAGTCATTAATGATTTACATTAGATTTATCATTTGTTTTCTCCCAATAAAGAACAACCTTCGGTAATATATTTTAATGGCCTAAGCCGCTTAATGGTTAAGCCGGCCTTGTGTGGCAAACTAGGTACATAACAGCCCCACACTCAGCTTCTAGACTCAAACCCTCGCTAATTTGTGCAAGTATACCACCGCAGAACCAAAGATCAGGTTTTAGTACACGTTGAGGATAACTAACCTGAACACTTGGGGATATCCCATACAGCAATGGATGTAGCAGTACATTCTGGTTGACAAAGTTGACGGTTATCCTCATGGTTCACATTCATCGCAAGCATCCATGCACCGATAGTAACATCCTCATTGCTGAACATTCGGAAACTGAAAGATACAATACAACATCATTGAGGTTCATGATATTACCAACAACAACAAATCTAATAAATATCAGTAGCACAAAGATCAGTTTTTAGCACGAGTAACATAAGAACGAAATTGGGAGGTGACTTGCCTGTCGTTTCTTAAAGCAACCAAGCTTGCAACAACGTCTGCCGAAAGAGCATAAATTGGACCGTAAGCATGGAGAAAGTACTCTTGCCCGAGCATGTACCCTAGAGGTTCATACCTGCATATATCAATATGCCACCAGTCAGGAACCGGTAAATAAAAGCTAGGCCTTAGGGATATTTCTATAGGTTGCCAGTTTGAGTCTCCCCAAGACAAACTGAGTATTTTCTTGGGCCCCACGAGATTGGTTGAGGTGCATGCAAGTTGGCCCGTACACCCATGGTTACAAAAAAAACATCATAGCAGAAACTCAAATAAAAAAAGCACAGAATTTAAACCCAAACACTCCAGAAGAGTAAATTATCATCTAAGAGAGATTTTTTCGGAAGGGTGTCCCTGCTATGCCCAAACTAATCCCGGAAAATTATGACCGTAAGAAATCAGCTCTGATAAACTTAGTGGCTACAAGGCCTGTGGGGGATGTGGATGGTATCCCATTCACCCCAGGTTTGAATCCCTTCGTGCGCATCTTGTGGCCAGGCTTAGTCTCAGANAGTCTAGGCAAAGCCTAGATGAACCTTATCTAAAATTGTTGCATACGCCTGGAATTGAACCCTAGGCAGATGGGATATTCCACCAAATTCCCCAGGGTCTCAACCACTATGCCGTAATCCCTGTGGTTTAGAGAGTTCATTATACCACTCTATCTTTCTCCTATTGAAGCAATCTACACGTAAATCCTTCAGCATCAGCTTGTCATATACGATTTATGTTTAAAATATTTGGTAATATGAGCCATAGTTTTCCAAGTATAATGCACCATACGGATTATCATCTTTTAAATGCAAATCCATCCTTTGACATGATATGAAAAACATACCTTAAAATTTACATGTCAAGGATGAGCTACTCACAAGTATCTAGGGAAACAAAATCCCATAAGGGGAAAAGAATCAAAGCCAAGAACATACTCGCAAATAGAGGTGCACAAGGCCCGGGCCCACCAAGCCTATTTTTAGTAAGCAAAAAAAAAGCCCAATCTGACTTTTACAAGTCGCGCTTTTCAAGCCTGGCTTCGCGCTTGGGCTTTTTTGTGCATCTCTAGTAGCAAAATACTGCCGAATAAAGATCTGCATGTGGGTCATATAACAGCCCAAAGCCAGTACTGTGATACGCACATATGGGAAGTTTTTGGAATACTAACCATTTGAGTTTTGGGTCAGTGAATACAGGACCCTTCTTCATGCAGCCAAGATAAGTCTGCGGGTGAGAACGCTCTTTAGCCAGGAGCAGTGAAAGACGATCTAGAATCAAACAGAACAAGAAAGTGTGAAGTGTGGAACAATGACAAAAATAAGTCCAAGAACAAGCAATTGAGACACTAGCTTATATGACAATGAGTTAAAGGGTGATTCACTTTTCAAACCATCGTACTTTATTCTTTCATTGCAAACTAACCATCCATCTTTTTTGCGAAAAAAAGTAAAAACTACACTTCACAAGAATGATTTGCAACAATCTATGATGTTCTCTTTGCATTTACAGAATTTGTTCTTGATGTTTCGTTTTTGCAAAAGTCATCAGTTCTCTTTGTAGAGATTTGAAAGGAGATTCATTCAGGAAGGCAAACACCAGATACTTGATTGTGGTTTTTGGGGGTGTTTGGGACTGCTTACTTAAAACAACTCATGTTTTTTTGTAAAGTGCATATCAACTTATACGGAGTTTCATAACAAGTTTGGATTAGCTTATGACAGTACCAAAACGTAATAAGCTGCTAAGTTGTTTTTAAGGGGTGTTTAGGATTACTTATACATGTAAAATAACCAAAAAGCTGATAAGTTGTTTAAATAAGTTAATAAGTTAGAATAGAATGACTTATCAAAAACTCATTGTCAGCGGTGACAAAAAGCTATTAGCATATTTTTTTTCTCCGACCCAAACACTAAAAACTGCTTGTCAGCAGTGACAAAACGAAATAAGTTAATAAGCAGTTAAAATAAGCAATCCCATACACCCTCTTGCTTCACATTCTCACAAAAACAATGGTAGTTTGCAGTGAGCAACCCAAATATGAAGGTCCAAAAACTGAAAAACTCGTTAAGTTAAATGCCTAAACACCCAACAAACGATCAGCTTTATAAAACTAATCACCTGGTCGCAAATATATGTCATCATCAGCTTTAACATAAAACTCAGAATCGTAAAGTGCATACGCAGCTTTGAAGAAGGCTAACCTGTAATAGACACACACATTAGTATGAATTCGAGGCAGTGAGCACAATTTGCTTATATGGTTCAGCCATCAGCACTAACGTTTTGTATGGAAGCTTACTGTACTCCTCTACAATATCCAACATCAAGAAGTCGTCATACTCCTCCACCTCTTTCTTAAGCTCCACCATTTTTGATGCATCACCGGTTTTGCCAATGATGAACCTGAAGGCTAAGCCAGTGGCATCTTCCAACCTGCATATGGTAAACTTCATGTTCAGATATAGGGCTGCAAACCAGCTGAGCCAGCCAATCTCAAGCCAAATACATAACTGTGTGAAACTGTGTATATTGGTTAAAAGAATGATAATTTGTGTTTTAGAAATACCATTTGCCTTACAGAATAAACAACAATTTATCAAAAATTCGCATAATTCATATTCGGAGGTAAATCGGTCATTTGTGTTATTCATATTGTTAATTCAAATAAAAAAGTAAACAACAGCTCCAATAATCAGACAAACAAATTTATCCAGAAAGACAAATTTATCCACATAGGACTTAATAGAAAATTTGGTAAACAACCCTTTAGCTGAGCTCGAACTTGATTCAGTAAAACAATGTCGTGAACACAGATCGAGAAATATTTGAACTCAGTTTCAGAGCTGGAATAGCTCAAAACTTCCAGTGAAACCATGCTCAATACATCAAGCTCAATTCGAGAGCTTGAATTATTTGAAAACCTCTGCCAAAAAATGTGTTTGATAAAGTAGACTTGATATGAGCTCGGCTCAAGATAATAAACCAAAACGTATACACTCCATAACAAACGCATAGCGCTCAAAAAAGCTTGATAAAGATTCAAATTTAGGTCTTGTAATTTCTAATCCATGTTTCCAGCTCATATTTGTACCTAAAATTAAACTCAAACTCACTTAAGTTGGACTCATAGAGGTCAAGCTCAAATTTCTAAATAGAACCAGTAGTTATTTCCTTCCGTAATAAGAAACTAGTTAATGATCAGACATATTTAGCTCACAATCAAACACAGATTTCAAATCCAACTCCTGATCCGATCTATTTGTTTGATAATGGCGATATAAGAATCAACTATAAACTCTTACAGATTCATCAACGATTCAAAAACATAAACGAAAAACACAGAACAAACATATCAAAATCCACTTTCCTACCACATCTACGAACAGAATTACAGAAACGAAATTCAAAACCACTCACCGTTGAAGGCCTTGGTGATCGGACGGCATCCACGTCTTCCGCAGCGATTTCCGCCTCCCAACCGATCCAAAACCGGTCTGAATTCCAACAAATCCCATCACCTTACGCCTCTTCCGATCTCCATCAGCCACCAGTCCTCCTCCTCCTCCTCCATTAGAACCACCGCTTTTATCCCAAACTACCGACACCGATAGAGGCTTGATGTACTTGCATTTGCTTCCACCTCCGATTCGTCCTCGTGAAACGGCAATACCGAAGAACAACAAACCGGCGATTCCGACGGCGAAACAGAGTGTTAGCAGGATGGATCTACGAGCTAGGTTGTTAGATTGAGGACGAGCTTGGAAGAACTTTCTAGATGAAGAAGGCATCGGCATTGGAAGGAAAGTGGTGGTTGGTTGGTTGGTTGATCTAGGGTTTATGGTTGATTTTCGTTTTCTGAAGCTGACTTGTAGTTAACCCAAGTCTTTGGAGATAGCAACTTCAATCAATGGTGGTTGTACTTATTAGATGCAAATATGTTTTTACTCCTTAAAGTAGCTATTGACTGATAAGTTAGTTAGTAGATGATAAGTCAGTGTATAAATAAATTATGTTTGGTAAAAGCTAGCTTATGGGTGTGTAAATTGACCAAAAAAGGTAGAATAATTAATATTAATAGCGGTATAATTAAAAAAAAACTTATAAAAAGCTCCAAAAATCTACCTTCGAACCATTCCATCAAACATATACACAAAAAATAACCTTAGCTTATAAGCTACTTTGTGTTTACCAAACAATGTCTTCAATGACACTTTTTGGTAATGTTTAAATCCAAACTTACTTTTAATTAAGCAATAATAATTAGAGCAAATGGTTATCAAATAACGTCCTGGGAGGTCAGTGGATGGTATTCCTAAATATTCAGATCATGGGTGTACCACATAGTGGTATCCTTAATTGGGCTGGGTCGTGGTCGACGGGGATTAGTCGGATACTCTACTGCTCTTGGATCCCGGATACCTTGGAAACGTGTATGTGTGCAGGGGCGGAGCCAGAAACTAATTTGTGTGGGGACAAACTCTGATGTCTGAACAACAATCTTTAAAAAAGTAGTTTTTTATACAAAAAAAAACCTCCAAAGATACGAGAGTAGATTAACATCCAAATAGGCCTTTAAATTTCCCGTTTACGGTGATTATGATTTTCAAATGGTAAATAAAATTTTATTTTATTTCAAAAAAATTTAAGGGGGCAATTACCCAAATATCCCTAATATATATAAAAAAAATTAAAATGTTAAGGGGGTAACTGCCTACTCTGCTCCCCTTGTGGCTCCACCCCTGTATATATGTTTACTTACCGTTCAACAAAAATAAGAGCAAGTGGTCGTTTTATGTTGTAATTTTGAAAGTATTTTTATGTTGGAACGAAAAAGAAAGAGGAAGAAAGTTACTCGAACCTTTTTTGGAGAAGATAAAAGAAATAAAGAGGAAAATAATGATAAATTTTCTTTCAAACTTTTCACTTGAATGTGCGAGGAAGAAAAAAAGAAATTAAAACCATTAAAAATTAACTAAAACTATTAAACCTTTTATTTTAAGCTATAGATTTTTATAGAGTAGATTTATAAAAATGACATCTTTCATTTTCTTTCTTTTCATTCCATGACCATGAAAAATTATTTTTTCTTTTTTTTTCTTCTTTTTTTTACCTTATTTTTCTCTTCTATTCATTCCTTTTTTTTCTCCATGTCGGAGAACATGTCTGATTAGTTTGCAATAATGAAATGAGTTTGAAAGAACTTGGATTTCAAATCTATTTCAAATCCCGTGTTTGATTTGCAAGATTGTTCGGATTTGAGATCATAAGATTTATTTGAAACATCACAACCATAGGATTTTGAAATCTCAAGGGTTGGTTAAGAAGCGATTTTGTAAGATTTGTATGTAATAGTTGTATAAAGTATGTACAAACATTTATTATGTAATAATTAATCAATAAAAAAAATAATGTATGATTATTTTTAAAAAATTAATATTTTTTTTGTAGATAACAAAGTGTCATTTCATTCCAAATCCTACAACCAAACACACCAAAATTTTCAAATTTTTCCAAATCTAAATCCTACCAAATCTCATTCCTTCCATGAAATCCAAACCCCTTCGAACCATTCCATCAAACCAAACGTCCCCCTTAGTAAATCTCCAATACTCATGTTAAAATGGAAATAAGAAGGATTTTAGTAAGAATCCAGTAAAAGATTAGTTTGTGCCTCTTTTTTGGAGGATTATTCTTTTGATTTGGCATTAGAGTAAAATTTTTAATGAATTACAGACCATAAACACATAAATCTCAATTTCAAAAACATAAGAATGAGATGTGATATTTTTAATCAACCTAACGATATTGCATCTCATCTGGTGGGGGGATCTCCAAAGATATGATGGTTGTAGTCTCGTAGACTTCACAACCATCTTTTTTATGAACGACAGCAAACACACATACACACACGTTCCCGTGGTATATGGGCTCACAAGGGCGCCCGACTGATTTCCCTTTACCACAACCCAGCCCAATTAAAGGTATCACTATGTGGCAGACTCATGATCTAGATATCGTCACATGCTCTCCACGGGGTTCGAACCCGGGTAGTCAGGAATACCCATCCACTGACCCTCAGAATGTTACCTTACCACGGGCTAAACATGCTTTAATCTTCACAACCATCTATTATTATTGTTTTTATGATCCAAACAATAAACCAGTTAAGGATTATGGATGAAATATTTATTAAATGTACAAGAAAAACGATGTTACAAAAAAAGTCGTGAACCTTTTTAGATGTTCATGACTAAAAATGCTCTTAGCACTTGAATATTTGTATACTATTGTTAATTTGTTATATTAAAATTTTAGTTATTTACCTTTTAAAAACTAATATATTTATAAAAAAACACGAATAAAAATACGATCACTTATTTAAAACGAAGGGAATAACTATTAACTGAAATGGCACAACTAAGGGCGTATTTGGTTCATTTTAGGGAATGATAATGAAAATGGGAATGGAGGAGAACGAGAATAGGAATGAACATTGCGTTAATGATGTTTGATTAACCCAATATAATCAATGAAAAATTGGTTCTTATTAAAAAATATGTTCATCCAACTTGAAAATACGAAAGATGTTTCATTTAACATCAAGAGATGGAATGACATATGGTAAAAAAGAACTAAGTAAATATAAAATTTTTCATTCCTCTCAATTTGGCCTGGAATGAAAATTAATTGAACCTGCTTAATGGATCTAAAATGATTTCATTATATAATATCAAATCAAACAACAATTTTCATTATCATTATCATTCCTTATCCTCAATACCCCTAACTAAACCAACCCTAAGATTATGTTTTTGATTTTATTAAGCAAATTCTTTCAAAATTGTCTTCAAACACACACAGAATCTAATTATTTTGTCCTAAAAAATGAAAATCATATATGCCTAATTTATTTTACCCCTAATTCATTTCATAGGGAAAACCAACATAATCACTCAAGAAATGGGTTACCAAAAATAAATCTTAATAATGTAAACAACACTTATTTGGTCCCCACATGTAACCAAAGTGTTGTAACATAAGAAAAAAGATTTTGCAAAAAAAAAGGTTGTTGGATAGATGTCTAAGGAAAGAAGGCAAAGTATACCCAATCGAAATCCAACGAAATCCAATATATCTCATCAAAAGTTATGTTCGGGATCAATGGCGGGTCTAGAAGTCGGGTGATTAGGAGTACCAATAGTAACCCTGATTTGAAATGGATGGTCTCCAAAGAATAAACGAGAGAAAGAAGACTTTGGCAGTTTTTTTAATGTTCTCCAATGATTGAACTAAACAACATTTACACAACAACATAAATCCCAAATACTAGTGTCACTAACCCCATGACCCTAAATATTATCTACTGATTCTTCTATTTCTCCATGACTCCTATCAACTAGGGATGGCAATGGGTCAGGTTGGGTTGGGTTTAGGTTTAACTCATTTATTCAATGAGTTGAAAATCTCAACCCATTCCATGTTACGTAAATGGGTTGATGACGATTTAACCTGTTTACGATTTTTTGAACCCAGCTTATTAAATAAATGGGTTGAACTTGGATTGACAAAACCCCAATGGGGCAGCCTACCGGTTAAGACTTGTGGAAGGTGTAGCAACCAACCCAAGTTCGAATCCGGGGTGAGCAACCAGAGGCCACTGAGTATTAATCCCAGAAGAGCATGCTTTAGCTCTCGGTAAAAATTACCAACGATGTAGTCTGACCAAAGCCCAGATGAACCTTATCAAAAAAAAAACCCTTGGATTGACAATTTGTTGACCAAGACAACCGTAAAATAAGCATACTTAATAAAACAACATAAAAAGAAATGCATTGGTTTGAAAGGTTCATATCAAACCAAGGGGAACCAAAAAAATAATCTAAGTCAAATAACCCCTCAAAATTGAACGAGGTTCAGATTAAACGGTTCTGAATTATTAGGAAATCCTTAGTAAAACACCAATTACAGTAACAAAAAGAACACATAATCTCATAAAATTCACTTCAAAAGAAACGACGGACTTAAATATTGAAATCATCCAAAGAAAGCGATACGTAGATCATAGAAAAACAGTGAACAAGCCGCCGGACATCAAAGAAAGAAGGTTGGAACAACAATGAGAAAAAAAGCGGTAAATATGAGATTTAGGATTTAAACAAACAATTCAAACTTTTTTGCACTTTTCAGATTCTTACCCTTGAAGGGCGCATAAATCCACCTTAAAGGCTGCATAAAATCCATTGTCAAGGTTGGATATACACATCCTGACTAACCTCCAATTTTCATTTGAAAAAGGTTCAATTTTCTTTTGAAAAAGGTTCATCTATATTGTGCTCAAACCACATCCTTGGCAATTTGGTAATTAAGATATGACTATCTGAAACTAAAGACCAAGTCCGGCATAGGATGCTGGCATCCAAGACTCGAACACAAATAGATAGGATATTCCACCACATTCCCTAGACTTTTTGCCAGTATGCCACCATCCTTGTGGTTATACTGACCTCCATTTTCAGAAAGTAGAACAGTTGCTTCTGTTTTTGAGAAATATGTAAAATAAAAAGTATATACAACAACAATTCATCTCATCCCATTGCATCTTCCTCTAAATATCCAGCCTAATTGTAATTGTACAACATATTACACATTTCCTTTTCCTCATAAACAAACAACAAACAAATGCCAACCTAGATGATGCAACTTCCATTGATTGTTCTAATTTGCATCAAATTTGGCAAATCCTTAAAACTACAAAACTTTCTCAAATGTACAACTTTATTGATTGCTCATTTGTTGACTCATTGGAAGAAGTTAATTTCCCGTTGTCGTTCCGCTTATATCACAACCCGTTTCAGACAAGCATCTCTCCGGTTTCGAATCTAATTCGGATGACACCTTTGGTTCTTGGTCTTCTTCGCCTTCTTGAAAAATAACGGGCGTAGGCTTCTCCACCGGAGATGAAGCCTCCTCGTGGTTAGAAGTTGGGTCGGAAGGTACGGCTTCCATTGGAGCCACTTTTATGAAGAAAAAAAAATTAACTTAAGGAGGTTGGTGGGCTATGTTAACAAAGGGGGTAAAAGAGAACTGTAAATATTTTGAGAAGCAGTATATGTGTGATGCATATACATACATTTTAGCGAGTATATGGACCAAGGGTTGGGTTCCGGTAAGAAGTTGAGGTTAACGTGAGAAGTGGTTATCAACCGTTGAATGAGAAGCGGATGCACATTAGGATGAGATGCATCGAATCAATTCCCTTCTAAACCACAATTCATGGGAGGGCATGAGATTAAAAGTGATCAACTGTTCAGATCCACTTCTCACCATTAACTCAACTTCTCACATGATCCTTTGCGCATATATATATATATATAGAGGAAAGTTCAAATGTAAACCACTTTTTGGTTGTGAACGTGAG
>LUCG01305752.1:0-11788 GCA_001633085.1 Carthamus tinctorius
TGACAACCGCCGACGACCACCGGCGTCGGCGACGACGGCCGACGACCTGTGTATCTCCGACAACGAGAGTAGCCGTCGAGAGTTGCTGCCCGATGTTGCCTTCCAACGACATAAGCCATCATTTCTTTGTTTCATTTCTTTGATGATACCAAACAAGAAATCAATTCCAATTCTCCACCCCATTTCCGTTTCTCCCAATTTCCATTTCTCCTTATTTCCATTTACAATTTTCTCTAATTCTTTTCTTTGTACCAAACACAACTTTAGATTTCTTCCTTTGAAGAAACAACCACAAAGAATCATTGCATCATCTATTAACTGTTTCATCTATACAAGAACCATCATCATCAACTGTAACAAATGATGATGAAAGACCAAATAAAAGGGTAACACAATCTATTAAAAAAAAACAATATTTCAAGATATTTATAAGGAGAATTATAAATGGATCCCGATAGATTTATGTATTATATAAGTGAAAAAAAACCAAAGAGGTTCAGATAACAACACCCTATTCATAAATATCGTATTGGGTTTTTCCTACGAAATATTTTAAAGGATCAAAATCAGTATTCAATACGTATTCATTTATGGGAAATATTTTCCATGATAAAATTTGTGACCTTTTTTGTTAATTTACTCGAAATAATAACGTAATTAATAAAACCAAAATAAAAATTTTAAATTAAAATAAATTCAGAAAAACACACACACACACACTACAGGGAGAGATTTGAGGAGAAACTACGTTGAAATCCTTACCTTTTTGTCAAACACAAAACTGTTTTTCCCCCTTTTTCCTTTTTAACCCTAAATCGTCGTCTTCCTCACATCAAACCCTAACATATTCTTCAATTCTCAACCATTTCCCCCAATTTCTCACATCTTTCCTCTTCAATCTTCAATAAAATTCCTTCAATTTTTACCTCCCTTGTTTGATTCTCTCTCTAAACCACCAAAAAGAGAGAGAGAAGAGAGTTTCTATATAATGGTTTTTGATTTTGATTTTGAGCTTGTTATTTATCTTCCTCAAATTCTACATCAAGAAGCGAATTTTTCTCGATGATAATTTTCCAATAATCTCTAATGGCTATCCTAACTAAACAATCGTAACCCTTGGTTTTTGGATCCCGTCATTATGTCAGACGAACAACCATCCTCATCGCCGATCCATGGCGACGGCGAGATTAGGGACGACGATAAAGCTGCTGCCAAGAACAACAATGGAAGCAGCAGCGCTGTAGTGAGGCGAGAGAGGCCGTCGCGAGCTTGTACGGCTCGCTCTGCGGCACGGCTGTACGCAGCTGCCGCGGCGGAGGCGGCGGTTGTGGCCGACGGACGGCGGCAGAAGTCCAGACGGCGGCCTTCTCGGCGGAGAGAAATAGAGGAGGAGGAAGAGGAGGAGGAGCCANTGACGCCTTTGGTGAGAGAGCCTCCGCTGTCACAGTTGTCGAGGTGGAGTGTTAGGTCTATGTGGGAGCTAGCATCCATTCTCAATTTCTTAAATGTGAGTTTTGAAGAAGAAAGTTAAAAAATTTCAAAGAAAGATTTAATTTTGTTATGATTCATAGTGATTTTTGTTCAAAATGGTGGGTTTTTGATTTGCAGGTTTTTAGGCCTCTTTTGAATATTAAAGTGGACTTCTCTGTGGAGGAGTTTGAAACAGCTCTAATTACACCAAATGGTACTTTGGCTGACATACACATTCCTTTGTTGAAGGTTAGTATTTTTTAACTTGTAATCATTTTCACTTGTATTGATATAAGTGGAACTAGCTGCCCGTGAATAATCGAGAAATAATCTTGAAAGGGGACAAAGTATGCTTGAAATTTTGTAGCTTTAGGGTAGCGGCTATAGAACAAATGTACTTATAAGCAAGAAATGAAATGAGCTCAGAAATGCATGTTAACCTGATCAATGGTTCTATGTGTGAGGTCAAACAATGATGGTTTTGAAAATTAGAAGCTTCAGTAATGGACTAATAGGTTTGAGTTGGGTAGGTCAAGTGTTATCTCATTCACCGACCATCGTTAACTATTCAGATCATATGACCATTGACATAGATTGTGGTGAGTTTGTGCATGAAATTGCCACCTGTAAAAATCCAATTTTGTATAATAAAGTAGTATGCTGCAAAGTGGTAGAATAATGAAGAACAAACTATAATCAGTCTATTGAGGTTGAAACTAGTATTTCTTTCTTTATACGAGAATGTAGGGTGGCCATGTTCCAATTGTTGTCGCCAATTTTGTTTTGGGAAAGAAAGAGGCATAGGGCAAGAAAGAGAGGAAGACATGGAATTAAATCTGGCCCTTGGTCAACCGGTGTGTAGTGTCTTATAATAGTTGCCTTTTTTACTTTGGAACTTCAAGTGAATAAATGAAAAAGAAACCCACAGGTGAAATTTGGATACAATTTGAACGTGGTTAGGAAGGAATGAATAATAATTTAACATGAACAAAATCAATTTACCCATCATTATGGAACTTGACTAATTGTGCATATTCTAGTAAGAATTACCCCATCATTATGGAACTTGGATAATGTTGGTTACCTAATTAAGTGTGATTGCATTATTTTATACTATGATTGTCTAGCTCTTTAAGATATCATAACATTACAATGTGAATGTGATCATGCTAATAAACTATGTGTAGATACATTTAGGAAATTGAACTCAAGTATTTAATGTACCATGTATTTGAAAAATATATGAAATGAAGCTACTTCCACATATTATAATCACTACTTCTACTTGTGCATTTATAGATCATCAAACCTTAGGTGCATTTAGAGCTGACCATATGGTTACAGACACAATGGCCAAACATTTAGTAAAGTGATGGTAGGATGATGGCCAACTGTGGTGGTTCTTGGTGATGTAGAATTAGGGCTGATTTGGGAGAGGGACCCTGAAATGGCTATTTTATCTGGCTTTAAAAGCTTGAGATGTTTGTAGCATGTAGTCAAATTTGAACTTCACTTTACTAAATGTTGATGGTATTGTTATAGTCCAAACTTTAAAGCAAACACCTCTTTAAGGGTGCGTTTGGTACCAGGACAAGACAGACAGGATAGAACAGGACAGCTGTTCAGTGTTTGGTAAGACATAACTAAACAGGACAGAACATAACATAATTGATTAAATGACCAATTTACCCCCATTTTTTTAAAAGCAATTAAAATTTACTCAACCAAAATCAAACCATCCAGTAGCATACAACCAAACCACGCACCAAAAAAAACCAAAGCAGGGCCTAACCAAAATGCTACCACCCAGAAAGGACAAAAAATTAGACCTGCATTTGTTTACAAATCATACACCAATACCCAATCCACCCACTTTAGCACCCAAACTCAGCCCAGAATTTAGCTTCTACGACTCTGTTTCCCATCACGAGCAGCAGCAAACACCCATAGATCAGCGCTTCTCGGCTGTTCAACGCTGCATGCCGCTTGCTTCGATCATCCGAGCGAAAAGCAGCTAGTTAAACCTACGCAGGTTTCGACCGCCTCTCAACGCATTATGCTTCCGGGATCCATCAGCCAAAGTATTCCAATCGAGATGTTTGCCCTACACTCTCGTCAGTAATCAATTTGAGAAAATAATCGATTTCGAGAGTGATATGAGAAAAAAATCGATTTTTAGAGTCTCGATTTGCACACATCAAATTTCAGCAGCGACTTGGAGCTCTCGATTTGCAGGTCTCCATTTGCAGGGATTTGGAAATCTCGATTTAGAGATCTCGATGTTGAAGAAAGAAATCCATTTGGGGAAGCTTGGGAGATGGAAGCGATTAAGCAGGTTGGAGATGGAAGGAAGCTTGGGAGAAAGAAATCGAGAGAAGGTCTTACCGTTTTGGAGATGGAAACCGATGCAGCAGGTTGGAGATGGAAGTCGATGATGGAAGCAGAGGTTGGAGATGGAAGTCGATTTGGAAGTAGAGAGTTGGAGAAGGAGATGGAGGCGTGTGATATTAGGTTAGAATAAGGGTGTTTTGGTAATTAGCTTCCTTGTTCTATCTTGTTCCAGCCTTTTTGAAGGAACACGCTTGTTCCACCTTAGTGCTACTTAGTTCTGTTCTATTCTATTTTAAACCACACCAAACATGGGACACAACCTCCTGTTCCTGTCTGTTCTGTTCTGTAGTGTTCCCTCTACCAAATGCACCCTAAATGTTCCAGTGAGAGGGTTTCAAGAACTTCTCTTCATTTTGCCAATAACAACCCTCTTGATTTTGTGTTTATCTTTATTGCTGTTATAAGATATGCATCCTTTTTTGATTATTGTCCTTTGTCTCGCATCAAACTGCAATCATGAAAATGTAAAGTAACAGATTTAAGAAAAGAAAAGCTTGTAGTTTGCTGATAGAGAAGTGATGCAAAACTAACAGATGGTTGGCAAACTATGTCAAAAAACTACCAGAAAAAAGGTGTTAAGAGAAGAAAAAGTTGGGAAAAGGAAGTTGAACAAGTGGGGCCCTATTTATTTCCATTAACAAATCTTATTTCTGATTTCTATTTTGAACTCTTAACTCAGATGACTTTAAATTTGTTAATTGCTATTCTGTTCTTCTATTAGTTCATGAGAAGGATCATAGTCTGGTTTGAGTTGAAACATAGTACATCCCAAGTTAGGTAAATCATGAACTTTTTTCAATCTATCGTGCTTCTCATATGGCTTACTGTAAATCTTCGATCTTTATTGAAAATTAAATAACTTGATGTCAATTTTGAAGTAATCCCATTAATCGCCAAAGTCATGACAGTCTATGTGAATGCTAAATTGAACAAAAGAAGGCAAAAGCCCTACTTTATTACCTTTAAGCCATGCCAAGAAAATTATCTTGTTACTTAACCAAATGAAAGTTCCCCCTAATTAGATTAGAATTAAGATATCCTCAATAACTGCCAGATAGAATTGCATTAGGTTACCTTGGCTTGTGTTTTCCGAATTGTTGAAGATAAAAGTGAATATAACGTTTTGTTTGCTTTGTTGTTCTCTATGCAGGCAATACCTCCAGTTACTCGTATGGCATTAGGAAAGAACACATGGGTTACTGTTTTATGCAGAAAGCTAAGAGATTGGTGGCACTGGGTACATTACATTTTTAGCATTGTATTTTGGCTTTAGAACTTTTGATTTTATTATGTTGATAACTGAGTTTGCTTTTGAAACCTTATTGTAGGTTGCAGAGGGGGAATTACCTATTGTTGCATCACATGGGTAAGTTACATTACATATATGATCGTCATATATGGTGTTCATTTTCATCAATAAATGACCGTATTTTCATTTTTCAGGGCGGAAATCGAAACATATAATACACTTGATCCTGGTGTTCGTGTGGTCATATTGAAAGCCTTATGTGATATTCGTGTTGAGGTACCCTTTTTTCTAGAGTGGGACCAGCTTTTTATCTTTTTGTTGTGTGTTGCTGTATGTATCATTAACCAGTCTACGGAATATGGCATAATTCTTGCAGCAAGAAGATATCAGAAGTTATATAGATGACTCTATAAAACATGGTGTTCCTCTTTCAGCGTTTCGTAAAGAACGTACAGGTGGAGATTCCCATGGAGTTTCTTACTGGTACTACACCAGTCTTTGTCATCTCATAAAGTCTATTTGTATGTCGTCTGATGGTCTTCATTTGTGCATTCTACTTAAAGTTAATCGTCTTTTATTTGTTGGTGAGAAGGTATGAGGACGATCCTATCATCGGGCAGAGATTATATCGTGAAATTAGGACAGTGGAGGTGAAGAAAGGGAAGGGTAAAAATGTACAATCTGTTCCATCTTACCAGTGGGAAACTGTTGCTACCAATTTGGATGAGTTTCAAGATGTTTCGGTAAGTTCTCCAAGTGAGCTCGAGTCAAGTGTCACTAAATACTAGGGCCTATCTTAAAAGCCAAATGACCACTTCTCTCTTCGTTTTCTCTTGTAGAATATAACGAAACATTTCTATTAGGGTGTCTTTGGTATCCAGATGACCAGATAGGTAGGACAAAACAGATGAGAACAGAACAGCTATTGGTAAAACAGAACTGGATAGGACAAAACAGATAAAATGACCAGTTTACCCCTAATGAATTGTTTATATCTTTTATAAAATTTGATTACTTTATGTAATCTATTAAATTATTATAAAATAAATATCTTTATGACAAAATATATCATTAGAAAGTTATCCTCAAGAGGATTAAAATGAGACAAATATAAAAACTTTATGTAGTTTCTAATTTTTTATATTATGCACAGTACCAAAATATAGAAACCGTATAAAAATAATATTTTGTTGGTAGCAGAATGAATAAAATATAATAAATAAAATTTGAAGTACGAATAAAATGTAAAGAGGGGTTGTATTTGATCATTTGTAACAGAGATAGGTTTTATTTTGAGGTTATAATAGTAAAATATAAGTCTGTTCCAGCTTGTTCCATGGGTGAGGTGGAACAAGCCTGTTTCATCCTCTTCAGAGTTCAGTGTACCAAACGCACCTTTACTGATCAATATCCCATACTTTTCACCATCTTATCTCTTACTATCATCAAGAATCTCGGATTTTATCTTTGCTTCCCTTTTTAAAGGTTGTTAACCTTGTTTTGATAGGAAAAGCTATCAGCTAGCAAGAATCGTACAGAGGCTTCACTTGGGAAGAAATTAAAAAATGACATGCTACCGGAGATTGAGAAGGTTCATAAGGTAATGAACAGCCATAAATTCTTTTTACTGAATGATGTACTGAATTTATATGGTCGAGAATTACCTCAATCATACACAATCATACGACGTTCTCAATTTTTCATTGGTGCAGAGGAAAGAAAAGCTTCTCAAGAAACAGCATCGGCAAGCTCTTCTTCTCGATAGCATGATTGTTGATGGATTTGGTCCGGGGCGCTCCCTTCGTGGCAGAAAACCAGTGTCTTACACTTTTGGTAAGATTAACAACTTGTATATCTTACGTTTATTCTCTGTTATTAAGAACTCAAGAAGGAGGAATTTGAGTTCTTTGCATTTAGCTTCTGTTTTCTGTACATGCCATTTGCTAATTGTAGTGAATCGTTGGATTTTCTGCAGATGACTATGACCGTTCGATCAATGAGGCTATCAAGATAACCAAGTACTAATCTTTTGACCTTTGACTATTTCGACTATTTCATCACGTGTTTGCGTGGATTTAAAGTATATTTATTTTTACGTGTTCTTGACCTTTTCTTTTGCAGAAGGAAGCAACTGTCCCCAGAACCGAGCGTTGTTAGAAGAGAAGGCTTGAGACATGATGCTTCTGTAACAAATGGAACATGGGGCGGTCCTTCACAAACACAAAATTCTCATCCACCCTCACCAACTCATTCTTTGCCAAATTCACTCAATTACGATGAAACTGATGATGATCATGCATCGGAACAGTTAGACCGAAGGTACTCTTCGTTTCTTTCACCCGTTCAATTACACCAAAAGACACCCAATACACTACACCAAATCAGTGTCTTAATAAACTGCTGTATAGGATTTCTTATAAACAAACTTGTCGAGAGACCCAAAAACATCCTATAAAGTAGTCTATTACGACACTTAAGTGTCATTTGTTGTTTAAGAAGTGAAGTCTGAAGTCTTATTTCACTTCTGATAAAGAAGAGGTGGTGCTGAAGTCTGAAATTTGAATTAGTTACAAATTTAAAAAGAGAGCAATTCTAACATGTTGGCAAGTGACTTGGGAAAGAAAATAAACACAATTGTGGAAGACCACATGAATCAAAGTTGTGAACTTGAGCTAGGTTACCACTTCTTATTTCAGATATATTTAAGAGCTAAAAGAGAGTCCGAAATCTGGAAAAAACAAACGGTCTGATTGATTCAGACCTGAGAGACATTAAGAGGTTTTTAAAAAGAAAACAGCCCCTTAGGTATATGCAACAGGAGTTCTCTCTTTGACATATATAACTCTTTGCGTGTAGCAACAGGAAGAGGCAGAGACCTCAACGGTATTCCGCACACGAGTTTGTAGAAGCGCTTTCGGATAATGATGCAGACATGGATAGCGACGATGATATAGTTGGTGAAGCTGTATACGATGAGGAATATCTAAAGCGACGAAAAGGAAGAAGGAAAATGTCAAGTAGCTCCGAAGGAGATGAAGAGTACCATTGGGACGGAGAAAATGCCGAAGAGGAAGACGGAGATGACTCATTCGGTGCAAGCGAAGATAGCGACGCACCACAGAGATTGAAGAAATTGCGAGGTCGGACCAGGAGGGAAACAAAGGTACGATCGGTCGGTGAACTCCAGTCAGGTCTACGACGCAGCAAAAGGGCTACTCGTAACCGTATTGATTACACACGGTACGAGTTTTCTGACTCCGAACCCGAGTTAGCCAAGCCCGGGAAATCGACATATGAGTTCTCCGAATCTGAACCCGAGTTAGCCAAGCCCGGTAAATCGACTTATGAGTTTTCCGAGTCCGAACCCGAGTTAGCCAAGCCCGAGAGGTCGAATGGCTCAGATAAGAACACAGAAGCAAGCAACTCTCCAGGTTTTTCAATGGGGAGTGATGGCGACACTGAAGCCCATAACGATAACGAGGAGGTGAAAATGGACCAACCCGTTATAGAAGAACACCCAAAAATGGAGGAAAAAGAAGACACCAACGAACCACCCACAAAAGCCGACGACCCTGTCCAAGATGAGTTTGCACGAAAAAGACGGTTTCTTGATCTAAACGAGCTCGCACCAGGTTCTGGGTTCGAAGATGGTCCAATTATGAAGGATGAAGATACAGATAACATCTAAACCTTCAGGTTCTCTCTCTTGTTGAATCTAGTTGTATGTGATATATATTATATAAAAAATATATTCGTTAGTTTTCACATTCGAGTTCACTTCACCCGTTGGCGAAATTTTCACGCAAACCATCCCCAACACAAGAAATGTCGACTGATTGATCGTCTTTCTTAGTATGTTTACGTTCACAGAAACCTGGGGATTTAACATTTTACCTAATATCTATTGATCGGCTATTTATACACGTAGATGGGTCTTGTTAGATCGGGGGGATTTTGTGTCATCTCATATTGCAGCATTCGATGCGGCCTTGAAGGTGTAATTTGTTCCACATACAAAGCATCTGTCTGGGTGATTGATAGTGTGCTGTATAGTAATCTTGGATGCACCCAAACTGGCAAAACTTCAAACTATGCACATATTCCACACGTTTCGTCTTGTTGAACTGCTCTACCCACATTCCCATACTCACATCTTCCATCTTGAACAACTGTTTGTTGCACAGCTTCTTAGTTAGTTCCTTTGGCATCATAATGAATACAACACGATATGCATAATGAATACAAAGAATTTGGACCTTTAATGTATGCTTCTTGAACTCCAAAGCGATGAATTCGGCAATATCCGATGATAGAATGTAGCCTGGACCGTTTGCATATGGCGGATAATCTTCTTCTGGCCATTCCTACAATCGTATGAAGGGCATTTAGACATTTCACTAATAGTTGATTTATGCATAAATGACTACTACTAATACTACCTCATATGTTACAGCCCATTTGCCGTATCGCAACGGTTTGTGATAGTAGTTGATGTTTCCCAAATACAGGCTCTTGTGCTTGTCGTTTTTGTTTGCTTCGGTAAGAACCACATTGACTCTAACGAACGTGTCGTCATCGCACTTCATGATATACTTTGCAGAAGCCGTACTAACCTAAATCAAATTACACGATCAAACATGACGACCCTTTTTGGAAAAACAGAATCTTTTTCGTCCTAAAATGTCGTTTTGCAAGTTAAATACTCACCCCGTATTCACATATTGCAACCGTTTTCAGAACAACAAGATCGTAATTATCCATGTACGGCACGATCACGATATCGCCAAAAAAATCGGCTTCTTTCTTTAGTTCCACATTCACTTCCTTTCTTGCATGCTGTTGAGATATTAAGCAGCGACTTAAATTACACGTAATGCACGAGCCCGGAAGGGCAATTAACTATATCCATGCTTACCAGTGCTACGAAAAATCTAGCAACGACTTGTGATGACTTGATGAGGTCATACTGCATCCATGACTTCCTGACAGCCATCCGTTCAGCAAAATGGTTTCCTGCTGAAAGAACACCGATGAATAGATCGATGGGGGTATCGGGAAGGGGTCCGGTCTTCCATTTGTCCAACATTTCTAGGTTTCTTTGAGGAGCAAAACTCGGATGTGTCGAGGGTAATGAACCGGCAAATATTGCGTTAACATCTACGTCTCCTTTCAAAGCCAAGCCGGTGGCATCCTCTAATGCAAATCCCTAAGATCATTGACAAATAACGTTAAAGAAGAAACTCGAATCGTTCTAATTCTAAGAATGTCCTAGAATGTACATAAACAACCATTGTCCCATTCAAGGTAGACGTTAAGTCTGCGTACACCCAAAAAAAGGTGCACTACTCTTCATGGTAGATGTAAGATAGATCTTACCCTCCAGACTCCACATATGGGATATACTGTCAACCAAATAAAGCGATTCTAATTCTAAAAACATTCTAGAATCCATGAAAACAATCACTCTATTCTTTAGAGTACAAGTCAGTCAGGTCTGCATGTATCTTGCTGCATGACCTCACTCCAGGTGCGAGGTATTGTCAAACAAGATAAAACGGTTCTAATTCTAAGAACATTCTAGAATGCATGAAGACAACCACTCTACTCTTTAGGGTAGAGGTTAGGTCCACAAGCAGGATGTAGTGGGTTCGTTTCGTTTGGTTCTAGGATGCATGAAAAAACAAGTGTTGCAACTTACGGTTCGATATGGGAAGGAAGTTATATGTCGACCATCAACATTGACATGATAGCCTTCCATGCCCGCGCTAAGAGTTAGAACGAATACTTTCCCTTCTGCAAAGGGAAATGGCCAATCGTAAGCCACCTTCTTAGTTCGGCCGATCATCCTGTTCAACCACCAGCTCGTCTTTGTTTCCTCAGAACTATTATCATCATCACGCATCCACTTCTCGCATTTCACCTGCCCGTCAACTTTAGAAAAACACAACATTAACAAATACAAGTCAAGCTCCAAACTTTAAAAGGGTATAATTTGCAGAAAGAAGACAATTGGTCAATCTATATTTTGGTCTGTTTCGAATTCTTACTCCAAGATTTCAAGAGCCAAACTTGCAGCCAAAATCCATGTGGGGTTATGTTCAAGAACCCTAGTTCTACAAGAAGCATCTCAAACACTCATAATTTGATCCAAACAGACATGTTTTCCTACAACTTTTTGGCATTTTGTCTAATCACTATTAGAAGAAACTATATACGGTTTCACACAGTCTGGTCTGTTTGATAGTTACCGAATGGTTTATTGCAGGATGATTAAGTTGTTAGAATGATCAAAAAACCTCTTATGATATAACACAATAAAATATGGTAGTTTGGTAATTAATGGTTAAGAGAGACCCAATTACAAAATCATTCTAAGGGTTTTAGAACCATTAATAGACAAGAAAATTTTACCAAACAATATTCACCTCTTAATAATTCAAATATTGTCTTTTTAATAAAACTATTAAGGGGTAAACAAAAACCTCCTCATACAACCATATGGTTGATAAATAAGCAATTAAAGGGTTATTTGTTTACCTCTTAATAGTTCCATTAAAAGGAAGCCTCCAAATCGTTTGAAGATGAATCTTGTTTGACAAAAAAAGAGTGCTCTTAAGGCTATACACACCGGCTGTGCGGGTTGGGAAATATGAGCCCGCCGGGTTGGGAAATATCAGC
>LUCG01305774.1:0-25558 GCA_001633085.1 Carthamus tinctorius
TGCTTCCTTCCCCGGCTTCCGAACCACTTCCACCGATTAGCTCGAGGGCCATGGTTCGGGTTTCGATCGGGAAAAGAACGGGCCGCCATATTGACCGCCACCGTAGCGGGGCTATGGTCCGGTGACCGATAGCTTCCCTTACCGGCCCGTCTAACCAATCTTCCAAGTTCAAACTCCCGGGCTCGATTTCAATTTCCGGTGAAGGATGAACAACAGGTCCCAAATTCAAGTCAAGATTCATCACAGTTTGTGGCGTTTCATCTCCCATTGCAAACAATCAATCAATCAATCCCCCTAAATTTTCAGCTCAATCGAATGAAAAACCCCCCAATTTCTCACTTCATTAACCAAATTCAACACAAATTTCTTCTAACAAGCTGATACAATAAGCAAAACACAATCAATTTTAGCTTTAAATCATTTGCACTATCATAGAAAACCCTAATTTTCAATTTCAGTTATAAAAAATGGAATCATACGCAGATCGAAACCCCTAAATGATTCCTATCAAAAGAGGCGAAATCCCTAACTTAACCAGTCAAAATTGCAATCACGGATCAAAATTAAGAAACTTTAAAGCTGCGGACATGTAATTAAAGATCAAAACAAGCTAAACCCTAAGAGAATAGCCATAGGAATCAAATTAGGGTATTATTAATCTGGTAAAACAAGAAATAGAACAGTAGATGAGATCGATACCTTAGGTTAAAAGCGAGATTTGAGTTCTTGGGGCAGCACGTAGAATAGAATTCAGCAACTATGGGTCGATTGGTGAAGATAAATTCAGCTGAATTGAGGAAGACGACGAGAGGCAAATTCAGCTGAAGAAGGTGAGATGCAGAATCTTGATGTTATTTTAATTTTGAGTTCTTAATTTTGGGGATAAGGGTTCCAAGATTACACCAAATGATGTTTTTACTCCCTCCATTATTACAATAATTGTTTCTTACTCTCTCCACCTTGTTTGGAGATTGGAAATACTCGGTTCGTTCCGAAACTCGATTGACGGGTCTTTTGTTGAAAGCTTGGATTATTAAGAGTTAAATTTTGGTTTTACGAGATTGAATGATACTTGCATTAATTATCTGTTTGAATGAAGAGGATACTGCATGAATGAATAACGAGTCGATAAATATCGAATGATGATGTTGGTGGCGTTTTTGAGGAATACGAATGACCAAGTGTGTTTTTTTTCATGTAAGAAGAGCATCTTGATTGAATAGCGAGCAAATTACAACTCTATTCAAGTGCAACTGGTATTGCTCTTTGCAGTGTTACGGTTTTTATGTTGGTTGGTTGTATTATCATGAAGTTGATTCAAAACGTGTATTGACGTTACACTAGAGAGATGTTCTAAGTATGTCATTAATTGGCAAAACGTTGACTAGTGGAGTATCATCTGCTACCAAGTACATATACTATCACGAAGAATTTCATATTCACACTTGTTTAAAGAGTTATT
Source organism: Carthamus tinctorius (assembly GCA_001633085.1). NCBI lineage: Eukaryota > Viridiplantae > Streptophyta > Magnoliopsida > Asterales > Asteraceae > Carthamus > Carthamus tinctorius. The sequence continues at coordinate 1,463 of LUCG01305774.1, forward strand.
ACTTATCTGGAAAGTATTGGCTCCTTGACCTATGTCATAAATCTTCCGGTTCATCCCGAACACATTTCAACATCCTTCTCGGCAATTACCATGATGGGATAAGTGGGTACATGAATACGTTTTCATGATGAAAACCCTCGCATCTCGGCTTAAGCACAAGGGCATAGAATTCTTTTGACGGTTTCCATGTTTATGACATCTTTTCTAACGTAGTTTGATCATTTCAACACGTGTTTAAAAGCGGAAGAAGCAAAGGACATCAATTAAGCCAATTTTAGCTTAGTCGGTTTATAGTACTGTGCTTATAGAAAGGCCTCGGCTACATGGGTACAATTCTTTTTCCAATTATTTGTTTTAATTATATTTGTTCTAATATTTAAACTTATATTGTGAATAGTAATATCTTTTTTGAAAAACAAACATCTTATTATAAAAAAATGATTACATTAAAAAACAAATTAAATTAAACTTAGGTTTGTACAATCGTACATGGTTCAAAAACAGAGAAACCAGAGGTTTTTAACAATGCCATGTTTGGCATGTGGGTTTTCGTAATGCCACTTTTGGCATGTGGGATTCCGTAATGCCATTTTCGCCCTTGAGTCATAGTGAATGTGTTTTTCCACGGAGCCATGTTTAAAAAACAAGTTACGAGGGTTGTTTACTAAATACTTACAGACTAAGTCCTTATTAGAGCACTTACCTTATCAAATGAGTAAGGCAAAAACTTGTAGTCTTATCTAGTAAGAAACATGACAACAACCAATGTTCTTGCTGGTAAATGAGGGGAAAAAACTCTTACTTAGTTAGCACTTACCACGTAAGAGATATTTAATTTTGACAATCGATAATGTTACCTGACAATATAAACGAGAATGGTGACTCTTGTCAATAAACATTTACTTGTAAAAAGAAATGTCAAAAAACAAGTGATGGGGATGCTTACTTAACACTTATAAAGAGTAAGTTATTATCAGGTCACTTACCTTGTCGGATGAGCAAAGAAAGGACTTAGGGCGTTCACCAAATTCTTATTAGGTAAGCATTTACCGACAAGAGATTCATGTTCAATTACCTTATTAGGTAACATCTTTGGCCTTGAAAATTGTTTGTTGGTAAGCTTTTTGAAAACCTAGTAAGCGCTACTGGGTAATAGTCGTTTCCCACACTTACCAAGTAAGAGTCTCGATATTTAGCTCCTTGTCTTGTTTCTTACTAGGTAAGCTTCTTGCTTCTCACTATGCTCAATCAGTAAGATTAATAATACTGGTAAGCATTTACTTCGATAAGAATTTAGTGAATGACCCCTTAGTATCCTCAAGGTTGGCTCTAGGCATGTGCAGCCCGTGCAACGGCACAAAGCATCATAAGTCCAAGGGGCATCAAGTTTTGATATATTATTAGCTATGAGTTTAACATAAGCCTATTAACAACTGACTCATGCCTAAGCCGCAAAGGCAATCAACTATGCTTAGCCGATATGTAGTCCATTAATTAAAATGAATGGGGAATGTCATCGTGATATTCAAAAAACTAGTTTGTTTTGCTCTTCATCTATTCGAGTTTGTCTGTTCTGATTTTCAAGGCTTTGAAGGGCGTTCCATTTTCAGTAGACAAAAAACGTGATGAAAGAAGAATTTCAAGATCACTTTTTTCCCAATTTTCCACATTGGTGTCCATTTTTCTTTATCTATGCTTATTCTCCCAAATATTTTCATAGGTCATCTTATGCTAAGAAACATTTTTCTCTTTATATTTAAAATGGTATTTGTTAAAAAAACACTCAACTTATTCTAAGAAACATTTTTTTCATTATATTTGAAATGATATTTGTAAGAAAAATATTCATTCACACACTTGCACAAAATCACAAATTGTTTGTATTGTAGAAGTTATCCATAGTTTGAATTTTCTTGTTTATTGATTTGCCGATTGTTTTAATGTTTGTAACTATGCTTGTTGATACGTCATTTAATTTTGACTTTTTTGTTTGTAGATGACACATATTATTTTCAACTTGTGTGATATTAGTTTTATGTAATTTTATTGTTTTAGTTACAACTAGCTTAATATATCTCTTTTCTTTCAAGTTCCACATTATTCTTTAACCCCTTATAGATAGGATGTTGTTTTTGCTAAAAAATTGGCGTGGAAGAACTATTTCAGTCTCTTCGCATAGGCTATCAAAAATCTTAGGATCATCCCTGAGTATCTTATACAGTAAGAAGCCTGACAACTAAGTTTTTACCTGTAAGATTTTTATGATAAGTGAGGAAAAAAAAACTTTTACCCAATTAACACTTACCGGGTAAGAGACGTTTACAAACATTCAATTTTGATAGCCAATAATGTTTTCAAACAAAGGAAAGTGAGAATGATAATCCTTACCGATAACCGTTAAGTTGCCTTCCATTTGATACAAATGGGTTGTAAGCTAAACCATAAATAAATGTCAAAAGGTGATGTTTATTTGGTTTGAAACATAATATTTGAAACAAGAGAGTGGATTATGGAAAGGATTTGTAAAAGAGACATCATGTTGATAATTAAAAGATGTATACAAACTTATACAAGTCTTATTAATTAAGACATCTTTCCTCTAATGCTCTTGCTTTCTCCATTAATGAAGCAACACATCAAGTTTTGTAATCCAATTGAACTCCTTCTCCCCTGAAATTTAACCAAAAACATCACCATATAATTACCCTTTTTTTTCCCTAAAAATGAATGTCAATAAATATCCATTTTCTTATGTACTTTCCATTAATTTTGGGTTCTAAAAGCTATAGGTATAAAACAAATAAAAGATAACTAATTGTTTATTGCTTTAAATCGAGTTTTCTCTATCCTTAAAACAACTTCGCTCTACCATTGGATTAAACATAGTGCTTTGGGTTTATGCCGAATTGCTTCCTAAGATACATTATTGAAGCAACATGTGTATGAACAATTATCAACACCACACATAGGGCTGATAATTCCGGTGAACTGTTGAGGGTGCGTCTGGTTGTGAAAAAATGTTTTTATTTTCCTAGAAAACGTTTTTCGGAAGATGGGGTTGAGTTTTCATTTTTAGTTTTTTATGAAAATTTTAGAAACGTGTTTGGTTGAGATGGTGGAGTTTAATTTTCCACGTTGGAAAATTAGAAAACGCGTTTAGAAAATTTTGGGAAGCTACTAAAATCAGTATTAGTTACCTAGAAGTTAGAAAACTGGAAATTTTCATTTCTTGGAAAACTTTTGAAAACCGAATGATTCAAACACATGTTCTAAATTTTCGTTTTCCTTGAAAAACTAGAAAAAAATTTCACAACCAGATACACCCTGAGTTTTTTCAAAGATTTCTAGCAACACAACATATGGTAACTTGCCATTAGAGAGAGCGTGTGGGCGAGGTGCAAAGTGCGTCACGCCTTTAGAAAGATCGTGTGAGAAGTTAAGGTTAACGTGAAAAGCGTTAACCTCAACTTCTTACACTTTCTAATTTTATAATTAGTTATATTATCAAACGTGATTAAGCGTTTTAAAATCGTCCGTCTTTTTTCTAAAATAACCAACTTACGGTATCCGATTCAACTCTCACGTTTGAATTCCTTTTTTCGGTAGCTTGTTCTAATTCCGTCCAAATATGAGCTTCGATCCCACCCGAAGAAACCGACACCGATTTCCGACTATAACTCGAACCTCGACTCTTCTCCGATCTCCTACTCGATTCTTCAAAACCTTGATGTTGATCACCATCACCATCAAGGTCACTACCACCCCCATACATTCTCATTTCTTCCGGGATCGCCACCTCACGACCAACACCACCACCCATCTGCATGATCTTGTCATCATCGTTTCCCAGCAACGATTTCTGAAAATCGATCGAAAAACACGTCTCACTAAGCTGAAAGCTTTGAATCCCATGATCTTGATCACTCGATCCATCATCTTGCAGCGGATTATTCGAACCCCTCGTTAGCAAATCCATCAGCTCATCTCGCCGCTCGTTATCATCCGGCGATTTATGGTTCCGTTCCACGGCCGGCATCAGCGTCGATCCTTTGTTGGTAAGAACACAGGAAAGGTGAGAATCAAATTCGCATAAATTACAATGATAAACCCACCCGGTGTAACTCGGCTTATCGCATAGATCGCACTGGAAGTCGTAAAGTGGGACGAATTCGACGTTGAGAGAGTGGCGATGCAAAGGGGTTTTCATGGATAACGGGGCGGCTAAGCACAGAGTATGGTAATAATGGGTGCATTTGGAGCAACGATAGTAGAATCCTTTAACGGAGGTTTGGCAGGCTTTGCATTGAATCGGAAGTTTGGAAGGAGTAGGGAAGGTTTCGAGGGTTAGGGTGTGGTTTGGGTCGGACGGGTGGGTGACGTTTTCGGGCATGTTGAAGCAGGCTTGATGGAGGTAAAAACCGCATAATTTGCACTTGTAGTAGAATTTCCCGGCCGAGATGGTCCGGCGGCAGGCGGAGCAAGTGGCGTGGAGGTTCGGTTGTAGCTTGGTGTAATCGAGGAGGTGGTCGTGGCTGAAATGGTGGTAGCGAAGCTCCTCCGTTTTAGAGTCCATTTTTTTTAACAGCAAGGCAAGAGCTTCGACAAGACCATTAGACCAGATATATTAACAAACTAACAAAGGGTACATTTTTTATGGATCATTGGTTTAGTTTAGTTGTTGGAAGAATTAAGGTGAATTTATGAATGATTTTTGGGCATTGGGAGATGTGTTTTTTTGGTTGGAAAACGATGGAGGTTTTTTTGGTATGTTTTAGGCAGGCGGCCATTCGGCGGATGACAAGAGCTTCTTTTTAATGGAAACTCCGTCGCCTGCTATTCTTGGACGGCTTTTTATGTTTGTATGGTTGTGGTGTGTTTTTTCTATGGTTTTAGACAAAAACACAGATATCGGTAATTTCAACTGGTCCACGATTGTCTGCAAATTCCGTAATGTGACTCTCACCCAGCGGTTGTGGGTATGGAGTGGCCCAGGCTCGAACTCTGGACCAGTCGATTTTGGACAGACACTATCTGCACCCATTACCAACTAAGCTACACACGTCATTGACCTTTGTTTCTATGATTTCATTCTAATTCCAAAGCTGCATTTTGTTAACCAAACACACAGATTCTAACTTCTTTTAACGGATTCCATTCCATTTCCTGTCAACCAAACCGTTGGTCAAACTTGATAACATTTCATTCCAATTCCTTTGATAGATTTCATTCCTTTAGAAATCATTCTGCGAACCAAACGCTCTCTAACCTTTTAAGGTCAAGGATTCACAGCTCAATAGAGATGAATATGTATAATATTATATACCCCACGAAATCACAAAACACAATCCCAAAAAAGACTGATCAAAGATTGGTGCTCATTGAATAACCATCTCAACAGGAAATCAAAGTTCAGTAGCCAACGTCCAAACCTAAAAACTGGAATCTAATTAAACTAGATCTTGCAATCTTTACTATGTTCAACAAGCAAGAAAGCTAAAAAAATAATCTTTTTATCGGGTATTTCATACCCTTACCAAACTTGTATAGTTCCTTTACTCTGCTATGAATGTCCTCCTCAACTGTAAAAGTTTTGGCTTAGGCTCATGCCGGGTCCAATTGAGCAGTGAAATCATGTACGCCTAAATCATGGTATAAATCACGCACAAAACCAAGTACAGGTTCTTCATCCGCCCCCTTCTTCACCTGTTAATGTATCCACAAAAACAACTGCATTCATTAGCTGCCACATGTGCTTTCAAATCACAATCAGCATATGTAATGCAGATAAACATAGAGAATGTGTATGTACAAGGATTTCTTGGTTGAGAAACTTAGGTCTTGTTATTTTGGTGCAAAAGAAGAAAAGAAAAGAACACATAATAAAGAGCTTGAAAACAAGAAAAGTAGTGCCAGATTTTGAAAAAATGGGTTAGTTTTAAGCAACAAAATTGGAACATTCAAGCAGATAAAACATACAACGCCACACTAGTGATTTTGGGTTGTAGGCAAGAGTTTCGGCACTCAAAAGCACACATATAGAAACGGTAACGTTGGATAGTTGCCACAAGGACTGTTATCCATATAAGTTCTCTTAGAATTTACCTGTAGTGAAACTGAGCCAACCACATGAGCTGGCACAAATTCCCAGAATTGAGCTTGAGATACTTCAATAACATCTTCAAGAGAAGCCACCTGACAAGAATACACGTCAAAAACAAAAAAGTTAAAAAGGAAAATGGTTGACACCAACGTAGTGGTCCATAAAGAATACAAGATTGAGGCTATATAAATGTAGTAGTGGGACTACTTAACAGCTAAAACTTTTGAAAGCATTCTATAGTGTACCAGTACAACTTTGTTGGAACTTACACGAGTGTTCCCATTTTGTGGAGGGAATTGGTGTGGTGCCATGTCCATGTGAGAAGATAAAGTTTTATACAATTTAGTACCTGTCTCCAGCATTTACTCAACGCTGAGGGTGGAATATTAGGCGGTGCCTCCTGAAGAAGGATACCACCGCTTGTTTTGAAGAGTGGCATAGCAAGCATAAATACAGTGAATGAAACTAGTCCCAAGCACAAAACTTCAGCATTTTCAACCCTGAAAAACCGTAATCAAAGTGATGTCTAAAACTAATTTTCCCTTCATATTACATTGCTAAAAGTTTAATATTTGTTTGCCAATTAAAGAACTTACCCAAGGCTCAATAGCCAAGAAGACAGAATCAAGCCTGCGCTGGAAAAACAACACAACACCAGCTTTAAGATGAGACCTATGAACAGCCATGTCAAGAAACCGAAAAAGAGGTGCATGCAGGATAAAGTATACTCCCCAAGTCCCAAAACAAGTGTATTTGACTAGACACATAGTTCAAGGGAAATGCCTCGATAAGTAAATAGTTTAATTGAAGTGTTTGACCAGTATAATATAATAGCTAAATCACCCCTCAATAATGATAAAATAGGGAAATCTTGTGTTGTGGGTCTAAATACATGCTACCATACTTTCTAATTGCGACCAATGGGTAAAAAGGTAATCCTGGATTGAAACTTTGCCATACAACAGTTGAGTTCATTTTGGGACACTGCAAAAAGAAACTTGCTGCATTTTTTGGGAAATTGATGAGAAAAGAAAGGTTAGTGTTGAGAACCCAACTATTAGTTGCCTTTAGGCTGGGCTCTTTTTATATTACGTGTCATGGAGATGCTTTAATTGGTGTGTTAACAACTATCTTATGCCATCAATACAAGAATTATGAACTCAGATCTTCTGTCCAGATTAAAAGTACGAAAGTGGATATCTGCACTGTTTTCAGCAATAGCAGCCTCAAAACACTTCACTGAGAAACAGATAACTGCCAAGATATCCAAACTGCACAAACATGTACATAAGTGGAGCGACAGTCCTAGCATGTTATTCATGGTTAAATTTGATTATCTTCTGAATTAACATGAATCAATCAAGTATCAAGGTTTTTTCCTTTGCTAGGATGAAAATCTTAGAAAGTTGATTCATGATCTCAACCTTGAGTACTGAACAATAGACGATCTTGCCTGACAGATTTATCCAATGGAATGTTATAATAATTAAAAAAGGGTGTGGTACAAACTATAGTATTATACAGCCATTATAGATGATACATAGTGTTACCGAAAATGTGCCTTAACACAGTGAGCACAAAAGTACATCCCCAAGTCTTGATAAATCTTTAGCTAACAAAAGATGGACCACATAGAGAACGAATGTGTGAAAAAAAAACGTATTTATTTAATCAGGAAACTTTACATGCTACCTTTTGCTTAGTAGTTCAATTAGGAGTAGATTCCATTTTGGGGGGCATAATCTTTTTTATTAAATTAACATGATAGTTGTAGGGGCAGGACTATGGTAGCAAACTATGTGTTCCTTTTTGATCCCAAGCTCCTCCCTGTATTTCTATTTTCTACTTCATCCAAACTTCTAGAAGCACTTGGGTTTTCACATAATATTTTTGCAAACAGTTTGTTGCAAGCAGGGGTATTCACAGAAATAACCCTCTACTCCTTGGGGTAGAGAACAAATACGCAGACATCCTCCAGATCCTCCTTCCAAATGAGACATAATTGGTGTGCTTTGTTTGGTTTCATTTGATTTCACTCAATGTTGTAATTAAGTAGAGAACCCTAAAATTGTAATAATATAAAAGCATACAAAATGTCTCTGGATTATGCATCTACTTATGTGTATCTCTAAAAGAGAGATTCATACCTACGAACAGAATCAGCAACAACATGCAAGCAAACTGAGTGGTAGTTCATATCTTCAGCATTTCTGTAAACTGGGATTAGACAGATAAAAAAATGCCAAATCATTCATCTAGTACTTTCAACACTAAAAAAAATCCAAACTGAGAACTAGCCAGCACCTAGTGATAAAACAAGAAGCATTGATGCATCAGATACAAAGACAGAAGAATGTAGCTTGATAAAAAGAAGTACTTTCAAGTAGTCAAGAGAACTACATTATATACAGAGCATTAGCTTATTTGGCTTATACACATGCAAATCCCTTCCTGTGTGACCTATATAAGTGGTCAGTATTGAAACCAAACAGCAAGAAAAGGGGGATGAGTGTCTCAAAGTTTTGAGAAGATATTGTGCTCACGCATATATCGGAAGGCAAATGAGAGGAGAAAACTATATTGTTTGGTTCTGTTTTAATTTTTAATATGGCCAAGATAGCATGTGTGATGTCTCTTTCTTCATCATTATTCTGTAGCAGTGTACTAAAAATCCCCACTTAAAAGCAATCACCTATGCATTAAGTGTGGGTCTTTTGTGTTAAATGACCTTCTGACAAGTTTTAAAATACATGACCTTCAGACAGGTTTGAGAATTCCACTTCCATACACATGAATGCCTAGATACCTGTCAAAAGCCATGGACTTCAAAAGCACTTTAGCTAAATAACCCCAATTAAGTGTCCACCCACTGCTACAACTAATTAACGCCACTTAATTGCCACTTGAGCATCAAGCATGCCCAACACTATCAATTTAGCAAATAATTCTTAAACTGTGTGTCATCAATTTAGCAAGTAATTGTACCAATCGAATAAAGAAATAAGTTATTTAGAAAAGTAAAATAGAAAATAGCATACTATTTTAATTTTAATTCTCATGTCTATATAATCTAAAAGTAATTCATCCTATATATTAAGATAAACGGCTTATGAGTCCTCTAAGGTATCCATTGAATCCCTGATGATGCGATTAAGTACTAGAAATTGCCCAACCGCAATTACTTTGTAGAACGCTACTTTTGTGGGGAGATCATGTTTCGTCCTGCATGAACTCTCTTATAAGATATAAAAATACTACAGGAGAAGATATTCTGGTGAAATATAAAGTGGTTTTTGGCATTCTGATCCATTGGGATGTTACTGAAAAATCAATAATAACAGCCTGGTTCTAACCTTATTAAACAAAAATAGATACTTAAAGGCGTAGAAACAACATCACATTTGTGTTTGACATACAGTGGTAAGTAAATCAAACCAGGTACACGAAATAAGGACCTCCAAAATTTGTGATATCAAAATTCTTCCAGGGCTTTTCTTTTACTAGCATGCTTAAAGTTCATGCTTTTGATCTTTTCTCAGGGACAACAAGAAGCAAATGTGGTGGAAAGAAAATAAGACTGACAAACTGCTCGCAATGTAAACACAACCTCAAAAAACTTTTCATAACACACATTCTAAGAATTGGAGCAGCACTTACCAAGACTAATCCGAGCATAATTCCTGAAGAACCAAATGCCAATTAGATTCACAAACAGGTTCGTCACTGCAGAAACAATCAAGTAATGCCTGCAATTGACGATGATAAACAACAATGAGAAATACTTAGTTACTAAAGCATCCATGCAACATTAGCTCCCTAAATCTGATTAAATAATGATAATAATAACTTAAACTGTATTACAACGCATATATCTTAAATTAGTCATAGTGACATGTTGATAGCGACCAAGACACCTCAATGTAGAAGGTTCAATATTTCTGTATGTTAACTTTGGCATTGCCAAAAGGCCCAAAACAAGTCAGTTTAACTGTCACCTCTCCCCTCCCCTTTGCCTCCAAAACACAGACAGATACAAAACTTTTTATTTCATGGCTCAAGACTTCATACTCAAACCCTTCCCCTGATTAACCAACCACTTCATCTCTGGTTCCATCTTTCCTTAACTTCCCTCCTGGTAATTGAACTTACATAAAGCATAAATGAAGGATGGTTGATGGTTCTCTCACAAACACACGTATCGGCCATATGAACCACAAGTGGCAACTTGGTGGAGGAATATTCACAAGCTTTAAAATGCTCATGCACAAGAGCATTTGAAGTCGTAGAATAAAGTAAATGGTAAAATTGTAGTTATCACGGAGAAGGAAAATGAAGGGTGACAGAGAGAAGGAAACTCCAGTTATTCCATAATTTGCACATTGAAGTTATTACAGACTAATTATGTAATGCGTATGTTTCTGTAAACACAGATTGGCTCAAACCTTATTAACTACATTAATCAGTGGCACAATAGCTCAAGCACAGTTGGTACAGAAACCTTTTATGCATTGAATCATACACAATTAGTAGTAAAACCAAACCACAAAAAACATATATAGTATAACGCACTCAGCAGTAGGGGCTAGGGGGTGGTATGTTAGTAGACCTACTCCGCTCCAAGGAGTAGAGAGATTGTTTCCTTGAAGACGCCCTTGACAAAGGTTTTGGGAAATCATGAAAAATTGACTTAGAGAATGATTGACTAAAAATAAGTGATAAAGAACGACTTACTTGTGCTCGGATTCATCTTGTACAAACGCATGAAGTGCTTCAACGGCCAAGGAAAATGACATAAACAAAAGAAATAGCTGTCTAAACAAGAAGCACAATTTAGACATTGCCACGTTAGCCCCAAGAATGCAAATAGGGAGCTATGAACACAGACAAATGCATACAGAAAAGATACATCAACTTAATTATGGTTTTAAAAAGTGTGTGAGGCGTAAGCCTTGAGGCGAGGCTGCCCAAAATCGCACCTGAGACGGCACCTTTCAATCCCCAAACGAGGCGTGGACCTTGGTTGTCTGAGGCGGTGAGGCATGAGGTGGTGGAGAGGCGTATGCCTCAATACAGAGGATGAATTATTTAAAATAGATGACTGAAACCTTCTCTATCTGCTACTTGTCTATTGTCTTTTGTGAGTTCCAATTCTCCCTTTTTTTGCGTTTTCTTCTTCGATTATCTTCGGTTCATGGAGTAATATGTATATGTATACAATGGATACACTTCTTTTATATTTAGTCTCTACTCTCTACTACGTGTCACTGTCACAATCATACTTGTACTCCCACTTTGTCGATATTTAATATTTTTCTTTATAAGCTGTGAACATGTTAATATATACATATCTATATATGTTATTAATAGATCAATAATTATTTCCTTTCCTCTTAGTAATTTAGTATGATATATGTATATATAAACACTATTTGTCTTGTACTAAAGTGTCAAGTGTGTGTGTATATATTGCCATATATTTTCTGAGTAGAAGCAGTGAAATGAAGATTGGTATGAATTTATTTTGTGTAGTATATATTCCCGCCTCGGGGTTTACGCCTCACCTCGTTGAGCGAAAACACCTTAAGGCACGATTTCGCTTTTTAAAACCTTGATAATGTATATTCAACATCAATGATATCAATGAAGTCAGACAGATTTATGATTGAAGCATACATTTCCAATAACCAAAGTAGAGTGGTTCCAGTGGAATGCAAATATTAGGTGCTACACCTTGTACGGTCAATTCCAAGGGAGACTAAGAAAACATAATTTAATCCCATGTTCAAACAAAAATAGAAATAGCGTTTTGAATCACGCAAAGAAATTATGCATACTTACAGAGTTGGTGAAAGCAGATAAAACTTCTAGCCTCTTGTACCTGATATCAAAAGCAATCTATTTAACTTCACTTATCCCTAGAATTCCCCCAAATATAATGTGTATATCAATAGCAAACTTAAAAATCCCATTCAGGTGACCATAACTGCTGAGAACAGAAGCGGCTCTACCATTATCCAAGTTACAATTTTTCACAAGCTTCAGCAAAATAAAATTCATCACAAAGCCAAAGTGTTCAAGTTGCCATAAAGATGACCAAGTCGATAAATGCAAATTCAAAGCTCACCCATAAGTGTAAACTCGATCAGGCTTTCTCCGAGAGGCAGTCATAGCAAATAAAGAAAACGTCAAAAGGCCACAGCCAAACGTCAAATGAAACGCATCAGACACCAAACCTAAATAGAGATCAACAAAAAATGGTTAGGCAAAACACACTCAAACAGCAACCAGAGACAGGTTCCTTCTATACGCATACACATCAAGCAAAACACCACATAAATTCAATGAAAAATCCTAGTTACAAGCAGGGAAGTCCCAGGCTGTTTTCCACGAATACGGTCCACTTCAAGCACACCATTAATTAGAAGGCATTAACCACAAGGGTTGTGGCGTACTGGTCGAGGCCCTGGGGCACGTGGTGGAATATCCTATTTGCCACGTTCGAATCCAAGCGTACACAACAATTGTGGCCTCTTGTTATTAGGGGCTGATGTCTGACAGTCATAAATTGTCGGATTAGTCTAGGCATAGCCAACGATACCCTTCCAAAACTAAATAATAATAATAAATTAGAAGGCATTGACTGTTTTACAGAAAGCACAATGCCACTGTTTTGCATAAACACCTATTGTTGCTCATAGGAGTTAGTGGTTACTTAATGACTACTAACACAACATCTAAAGACATGCTAACAAACAACAAACTTTTTTTCCTAAACTATCTAACAAATTGTGCATTCACATTAAGGTAAACAAAAGAACTCAATGAGAACTAAGAGAAACCAGAAGAAACAAGTAGACATTACCTACTTGACCCGATAGAAGGCCGATAACCAATTCGGCCGTCGAACAAGCCACATTAAGTGAAATAACCATAACCAATCTCTTCATGGGTCTGCTACCCGATCTAACAACACTAAACAAAGACAAAACAAACGCTGGAATCGAAGACTTTTCACTCTTACTGAAAGAAGAAGAAGATGCATCCTCTTCCGTCCATACTCTATCACCTTGAGGGAAGACCTTGGGCGGCGGGAAGATATCAATCTTAGATGAAGTACGAGAAAGCAGAGGCCTTTTGGAGGAGGTGGAAATTATGGATACTGGCGTATGAGGCGGCTGCTGCTGTTCGCCATTGAAGGAGGTTTGGCGGGAAAAGGCGAACCGGCGGTCGAATTCGCCGGCGGCGTTCCAGGAACGAGGCGTCTCGGCCTCTAGCTTCTGGTAATCGAAAGGGGATCTTGAGTCAATGTAGTGATCAGAAACCTCCGATCTTTCCATTGTAGTTTTTTTCTTCTGACAATCAATCAATCAATGAATGAATCAAAAACCCTAGAAACGAAGATTATAAAATGGAGAGATAGAATGGAAGGGAGTAGTCGGCCACACGACGAAAGACTTTGAGGGGGAAAAGTCAAAGTCCATTTAGGCAACAACACTACGGAATTCAAGGCTGCAATAACAGCATCAACAACATTATTTCACCCCTTCGTGATAGGGGTGTGATGCATCGAGAATGTAAAAAGAGGGTTTGATGTTTATATGTATGAGAAAGCAATTCATTTTATAGGGGGTGTGGTTAGTAAGTTAAATGGTGTAATTAGGCTATGTTTGGCAAACTAGCTGATAAGTTAGCTTATCACTGATAAGGTAGCTAATAAATAAGTTGCGTTTGGCAAAAACTAGCTGATAAGGTAGCCTATGGCTGTAAAATGACAAAAAAAAACATGTTTAAAAATCAGGAGTATAAAACTTAGCAAAAGTATATTTGGAATAAAAAAATAAAAAGTCTCATAAGTCACCAAAATGTTAGTGAGAGTAGCTTTTCAAAAAGCTAACTTATAAGCTAACTTATGATCATTTAAACATGTACCTGGCTTATAAGGTGACTTATAAGCTAACTTATAAGGTAACTTATTTTTAGCAAACAATGCCTTAACCTTCTCCTATTTTTTTCAATAACATAGGGTATGATATTTAAATAAAATTGAGAGTAAACTCTAATTTTAGTCCTTAAATAGAAAAGGTAAAAACTAAAAGTTTAAAATTTAGTTATAACACAATTAATATTATAAGGAAAAGACATAAATGATCGTAACTCGAACACATATTTTTATCAGAGTTAGAGATTAAGGACCATTTTCAAAATAAAACAAGAACTACAAAGACGACTTTCATGCTTATCAAAATTCTGGTCACACTTTCGTAGAGTTCATTAAACCTTGGGGACCAAAATTAAAGTTCCAGGTCGGCTGCAGCAGATGTGGGGGTGTTTACTGCTCGTAAAGTCCCTGGTCGACTACTGTTGTCTGTTCTACACTCCCTAGTTTTTTGGTTTTCTTCTGTTTTTGTTGCTGCTACCTTGTGGTTCTTTTATTTGTTCTCTCTTTTTTCCTTTGGTTGTTGGTGGTCAACTGTTAGGTTTTGTTTGGTTGGTAATAAAATTGCTGCTCAAAGAAAAAAATTAAAGTTTCCTCTAAAATTGAATTAGCATTCAATATTTTTTTATAAAGATTAATATTACCTGTATTATTAAAATATTTAAACAAACTTAATAGTTAAATAATAAATATTTTTTATTGGAAAATGAAAATATGTTCAACTTGATTGGTGGAACTGGAAAGGGAGTCTAACTTTATTACACGTAAGATATTTATTATCAAAGGCAATAATTGAGTTACGTGGATTTACGTTATTCAACAATGAACTACAATACGTATGAATGTCGTTCAACAACATAATGTAATTAATGGCGTGATTTATTAACTAGGGGATAGTAGGCAGAGTGCCAAACTAAAAGTGACCCCATAAAGTTTATTTATTTTCAGATATATTATTTATTAAACTATTTATTGTTAAAAATGTTCTTAAAGTTTAGAACATAGGTTGGAATGCAAAGTAAATATAGAAAATATTTGAATAAAAGGTAAATTGACTGTTACATCATTGGATTTCGATTGCTACATATTCTCGAGCGACAAAGGTGAAAGCTTTAGCAACTACTTTTGTTGTCACAAAAGGATACATTCATTGCAAGATTTTTTTTTTAGAATAACCTGATTCAAATTTCCTTACGGAATACAATTCCTAATTTATAAATAATGGTCAATCATCATTAATAATAAGAAAAAAACAAACACTGAGCTTTTATAAATTAACAAACTTCAAAACTAAAATAAAAAATAATTCAAGTACAACTACAGGTAGACGAGTAGAAAAGTTCATAAAAAAGGTAAAAATTTTGAAGTGGAAGTCAAGTATCAACCATGAGGCGTGAAATAAAACTCCAAAACCAAAATTCATACAAAATAAACCAAGTTAACATATATCAAAAAAATAACGAAGAAAACAAAGGCGAGAGGATTAGCGAGTCGCCTAACTACTATTCTGATCAATAGCCTTATATAAATAGGGTAACATAACATATGTATTCCTTAAACAGTAAAGCAATATGATCTAATTTACGAAACAAACAACATCAAGCGTTATTCGTCGAATCCATGAACTTAGCCAAAGCCTACATAACTACACCCACTAAAACTTCATTGGCATCACAAAAATGGGTATGTATGAATTGAATATAGGCTATAAATTAAAATCATTCCATACGAATTTTTATGAGGTGGATTATCCTCCTAGAAAATTCATGGGCCATGGATAAACAACTTGAATAAAAAGTTAATGATTCTAAAGTGTCAAATATGGGCTTCTTAAGAAAAGGGTTCATTGGGAATTTTTGGGATCATAGACTACAATTGGATTGGCTCCTTTCTAGCACCAAAGGGTGTCTCTTTGTTTAGCTATATATAAAAAGTTTTAGGGGGTGTTTGGTTTATTTTAAGAAATGAAAATGAAAATGAAAATGAAAATGAGAATGTAGGAGAATGGGAATAGAAATGAACATTTTATTGATGGTGTTTGGTTAACCCAACATAATCAATTAAAAATTGTTTCATATTAAAAAATATATGTTTATCCAACTTGAAAATATAAAAGATGTTTCATTTAACGTCAAGAGATACAACAATGCATTGAAAAAAGAACCAAGTAGAAATAAAATTTTTATTCCCCTTAATTTGGTCAGGAATGAAAATTAATGGGATCTGAAGGAATGATTTTATTATATAATATCAAGCCAAACAACAATTTTCATTATCATTCTCATTCATGACTCCAATACCTTCAACCAAACGCCCCCTTAGTTTTAGGATCAAAGGATCCCAGTTCTATTTTCCATTTTGGAAAATCTCTCCTCAGAAAGACTTTTTTTTGGGAAGATTTGATTCTTATTATTTTTTGGGTATTTAAGCTCTTAACTTTCGGCCTCTTGTCGTCTTTTTGTTCGACATTCCAAACACAGAAAGTCACTTGTATTGTTTTTACAATATTCTAGTAATTTGCATCTCGTTGGCTAATTTTTACTCGTTTCTTTCATCTACGTTTTACTTGCTAAAGTTATTTTTCAATTCTGGCAAAACGATTTAATTGTAGTTATACACAACTGAAAACCTTTTCTTGCCTCGTGGTTATTATTCAAAAGTCTTGTTTACTTTATAGTCCTTTACTTGTGCAAAAAGTTTTGTTTCTTAAATTTCAGCACTTACTATTTATTTCATACATTTTCCAATCTCCCTTATCTATAATTTAAGTTTTTACATCTTTTGTAAAAAGAAACCAAATAATAACAATCTCACAACCTTAGCTTGTGGTTAAACCAAAAGTTAGGATTAAAAACCAGTTAAAAAAAATGTCAAAAATATAATTTAATGTCTTATTGCGTTATTTCAAGTAATTAATATTTCATTAAGGATTACATCTAATTAATTGACAACTAATTACATATATAAAAATGTGTTAACTTTTAAGAAGTTACATTAAATATTAATTATGAAATATATGAGACTGCTATAGTATATTTTTATCGAATCGTTTGTTTTTATCTTAACAAAATTTTGTACCACTTGCTTCTTCTCACGATTGACTTTTCTGTAATAGATAATTCACACACCCAACAAAGTTTTTTCTAAAGCGAATATCTGAAATCAATTTTTAAGAATTGGACTTCCGATAGACTTTTACAAGTTTTTTTGATGATCGATATTCGATACTTTTACCGTTATTACTTGTTAAAAAGACGATGATGAATTAAGATGTATTAATCATGAATTTTGAAGCTGTATAAACCACATAACAACTTCCCACGTTGTCCCAGACAGGCCTTCTTGTGTTTATTCTTACTTCCTGGTACGGGCGTAAACGAGTCGAGCCAAGCTCGAGCCCGACTAAGCTCGAACTCGGCTCGTCTAAATTCATAAAGCTTGAGCTCAACTCGTTAAAATATAAAAAAAAATCTAAAATATAATTAGAATAGTCATTCATGCGAGAAACATAGGTTTTTAAGAAAACGTGAGGAGCAATCTTAGCCACTTATTCGGTCAATAAAGGAGGCTTTGACGGTGATCCCCCCTTTAATAATCCCCACCCTTCCATGAATCGCGTCAATCCTCCGTGATCACGTCCACCGTAACCTAAGATGTGTGGCTGAGATTGCTCCTCGTTACATGCTTCTTGTATGAACCTCCCTCTGGTCATTCAACTTTTAACAAAATGCTTAATTATTACTTTATAAAAATATTACATAAATTTAATCTTATTTCTTGGCAAACAGTTTGAAGGTAAATTTGGGGGTGTAGCCATGGAGTAGAACATGAGTTGGTTGGTACTCATTTTGTAAATGTTGTTCAATTCAACCTTTCTGTCAGCATATGCTCTTTCTCACCATAGCTTCCTTCAATCAATCCTCTCTCCCATTTCTCTTCCATAACCTCAATTAGGGTTTATTTCTCTGTAATTCCAAATTAAAATCCACCATATCTATCTCACTCCTTGTGAGAATTTCTTCCACAATCAAATTCAATGGCTTGTTGTTCAATTCAATCCATGGTTCCTTCAGCTTCTGGCCTCTCTTCTTCATCTTTCTCTTCTTATTCTTCTGTAATCGTGCTGCGGGTTAACTGTGCGAAGTTCTCAAATAGAAACCTCAAGAAAATTGGAAAGAAATTTGAGGTTTGCAGAGCAATGGTGCAGCAGACTACGGTTCAGGGAGCTTCTGCTACTTATGCTAAGGAAATGGAGAGACTTTCTGCCAAAGAATCGTTGCTTCTCGCTGTCAGTTTTCACTAACCTGCTTCTTTTGGTTTCTTGAATTTTGAGGATTGAATTTGATGGTAATTGTATGCATAAGTGATTGGGTTTATAATCTCATGATTTTACATGGTTATAGTCTGTAGAGTTATTATCTTAATTGGTTTTGGTAATTGGTACTTTGCTTATGGATCTTCCTGGTCCTCAAGGCCACTCTTATCTTATTTGTCCACAGGCTTTTGCCTTGAATTTTGCAAAGAGGCTGTTTTATAGGTTGCTCCAATGCTTTGCCCTTAAAAATGTTATTTTTTCCCCCTTCCATATAGAATCATGAGTAAGCATAGACAAGAAAGCAACGATCAAACAACCAAGAAAAAAACAGTTTGGGGTGGAATTTTCAGATGTGATAATGGAGATTTGAAGGTCATCTCTTTATGAGCTTGACAATTGGGTTGAAGGGAGATAGTGCATCAAGCTGTTTGTAATGGCCAACTTGACCTTCCATTCATATGCCCCAAATAAATGTAGAACATAATTTGAAAGGAGAGGATATTTCAAAAATCTTGTATCTGGCATGAAGCATAATACAGTGTGATTCTAGTAAACTGTTAACTAATCACCTCTAAAGGGTGATCTAGAATTTAAATATTTTGTGACTGGTTTCCTTTTGTCACATCATTTCTCCATGTTATTCTTGTTTCTGACTCCACACATACATATACCAGAGTAATGTTGTGACATTTTTTAAGACTAATTTTCTTTTAGATGTACAAATATAGTGGCTGCAAGGTATTAGTTTCATTTCAATTTAGGATGTACGTGTATATAGTCTTTGTGTCTTCCATAGTTCCAATTAGGTAGAGATTTATGTTTGATTGAAAGATTGAGTCAAAATTTGGTGGAAGCTATTCCATGAATCCACTTATCCTGATATATATTGGCAGAGACTCAAGCAGAAATTTTTCGAGTTCTCTGCAAAAATAGTTGACATGAACTTCTTTTAAGATATAAACTAGACATATGCCAAATGTTGAGGAGAATTGGGCCTCTTGGTTGCCAATCTTTAGCTGAAGATTTTGACTCCTGTTTCTGTAAAGAGTTGGTAGCTTGGTATTTTATTAGAACCACATATATAATTATCAACATAACTTTCACATGATATGCATCTACTTGAATGTTGCTAATTCCAAGTATAAATAAGGTACTGCTTGAGTGAGGAAGGTTTGTTCAAATATTGAACCTTTTTTTATTTGTCGTAGTTCAAAGATGCTGGAGGGTTTGAGGCACTACTTGCTGGAAAGACATCAGATATGCAAAAAATTGACGTCAATGAAAGAATAGTTGGTCTTGAACGGCTTAATCCAACACCTCGTCCAACGACGTAAGATTTTAGTCTGAATGAACATGTAATCGCTTAGATATTATCTGGATGGTATTCATTACTGTCTTTACTTTTCCAGGTCTCCGTTTCTGGAAGGACGGTGGAACTTTGAGTGGATTGGATATGGAAGCCCTGGATTATTTACTGCCAGATTATTATCCGAGTATGTCCTTTCTGATTACTTAATTAATCAGTTTTGCTAATGTTCATAAATGCTTGTTTAAAAGTTAAAACGAACTTCTACTGTTATGCAATATGTATGCTACTGAGAGCCTCCAATGAGAAACTAGAGAATAGGAAGTACTGGGGGAAAATAAAGGGATAGTTACCAAAGATAAACAGATGGTCCCATCCCATCTCTGGAAGAAGGAAGTTTACAGCTAAAAAGTTCAAGTTAGCTTGCTGCCTCATCTGCTATCTGTTATTTTTCAATGGCCATCCTAGTTTAATATGTAACATTATCATAGATTCAACTTTAAGTTTCTGCATGTATGAAAAGAATTAAGTTTTCACTCAACTAACTTCTTATTAAGAAATGAGGAAACCCAACAATGATCACTTGACAGTTATCCTTCTAAGTCATTAGTTTTGCTATAGCAATATAACATGTTCTGCTCCCATAACCAATGAAGGCATGAAGTTTCAATCTTCGTTTAGAGTTCTAAATTTGCATCTAAAAATTATTCTTGTTTAGGGTTATTTTATTGAATTCTTATAGCTGATCCTGAGTTTGGTGCGATAAATAGTTAATTACTTTAATTGATGGCTATTATTGCTTATTTGCCAGTGAATCTTTTTCAAAATTTGCAGGAGGTTTCCTGCAACATTAGCAAATTTGTATAAGATGGATTTGGTGATTAAGGAGGGATATGCGAAGATTACTGCGAACATGAAATTTCTGAATGCGGTAATACATTTTAAGACTCTTTCAATATGTAGTGGTAGGAAAAAATGGAACTTCATTACACCCTGGAAGCACAGCAGGGTGATATGGGATTTTCTTCCACTTACGTAATTTAGATAACATTTTTTGTGTAAATTACCCACTGGGGGGCGGGGGCGGGGTAAAATGTGCTTTCGTTGGAAATTGTTAGCACTACTCTAAAGTGAAGGGGATTTAAGGGGAAAAAAAGGAAATGATGTTGCTGCGTATCATCTTCTCCATCTTTTTTCCTTCAGTTTCTTATTTAAGTGTTTTAGCACTGAGTACAGTTTTGTTGCCAAATGGTCTCCTTGCCTACAATATATATATATATATATATATATTTTTACTTTGGCAATTCCATAAAGTAAAGTTTGGAGGTTGTGAGTTCTGAATCGTGAAATGAATTAATTTGAAATTATGAATGAGTTGTTAAGTTAAATAACTGTGAGGAAACGGTACCCTTCTGATTCTGCCATATAATGATCCCAACATCAGCCAAAGGCCATGGCAAATCACATTTCCCTTTGGTCGATTTAATGGGCACTAATGAAACCGATGGTAGCAATAATGAATTTCTAAAGTACCTTTTAAAGCCTTTAACGCTGGTACATTTTAGGTTTCTAATGCTGGAAACATGACACAATACAATCTTGATTTTGAAAATTCACTTTTTCTTTTTTTCCTAATAGTTTTATTACACGTCTTTTAGCTCTACTAGAATTATTTTTATCATTTTGCTCAATAAGGTTACTTCACTAATTACTGTACAAGACTTATCTTCATCATTTTGGTCACTAATTACTGTAGTAAAATCCAAGGAGTCTGAACCTGAGACCTTTTGCTACCATGTTATTATATTATGAGTATTTGGGCAGTGCAGAAATAAGATGTATCTTTTTTATATACAGATTGAAAACAAGTTCATTTTAAGTACAAAGTTAACAGTGGAAGGTCCACTTAGAATGAGGGAAGAATATACAGAAGGAGTGCTTGAAACTCCAACGGTTGATGAAGGAACAATCCCTCAACAGCTAAGAGATGCTTTTGGCCAAGCAGTTAACACCGTGCAACAACTTCCGGCCCCAATTAAGGATGCTGTTTCCAGTGGATTGAAAATTCCCCTCAGTGAGTTTCTTCTTTTTTTTCTCTCTCTCGATCTTATTTGCTAGTCACTTGAGATTTCTCTCAAGTTTATCTGCTTGTTTCTGACTAAGCATTTCTCTCCATCCTTTGCCGATGCTGCCCTTTCAATAATAAGCAGGAAAATGTTTGGTTTCATAATTAACACAAACTTCTTTTGGTTGCCTATAATAAATGTGATTTTAATCAAGCTAAAGTTATTAGCAAATGTGAGTTTCACTCCTTACAATCTCCAAACAATAGTAAGTTTCTTTCAGTTCTATGCATTTCCTGTTGATGATGAAGGCGACAACTTCATAAAGATATTTCCATGAAATCATCCATGATCATAAGATCTAAATATTGATACCAGTTGGGTAAACTCATAGTAACCTCAAGTTTAAAATCCATGAAAACCAATATTGAGCCACAAATTTTACAATCAAGAAAGTCAATCCTTCTCTAGCATTCATACATATATAGGAAGATTCAACAAAGAAAAAGAAACAAAATCAAACAATAAACAAAAAATTTGTAATATTTACAAGTCATGGTAGAAGCCCTATATATTATAAGTACCAGAATAAAAAGGACATTGCTTTAAAGAAAGATGGTGCTATGAAAGAGGACAACAATTAGCAGTAAGGTATGGGAGAGTGCAGAAACACATAGTTCAATGTTTACTGGTCAGGGGGAGGGGGATATTGCATCAGATGCAACATAGACAGAAAGACAAGGTCAAAACACACGTGCCAATTTACATCATTGAGCCATGTAAAAGGAATAATTTCGAGTACAATTCACCTACTCTAGAAGAAGGGTTGGGGGTAGTTTTTTCTTTTCATACAGGCAACTGGAGGAAAGGATTTGACGTCGGTTGTGGGATTTAGTTGGAGGGTTGATCTGTTTAAAAGAGACGAGGGTCGGCGGAAACCATTCAATTTCTCAATTTTGTTTTCTGCAATCCTCAATTGTTGCACCAATTGGTATTAGAGCAAAGAATATTGAGGTTGAAAATGCTATTCAAGAAGAGCTTGAAAAAAGAAGGTCGGGCAAGAAGAAGAGCTTGAAAAAAGAAGGAAAAAACTGACAGTCGAGGCGAAAAGATTGAAGGTTGGGCAAGAAGACTCAGATATTAAGTTAAAGTAATACAAAATATTAAAAGAAAGGCTAAGCAAGTAGAAGCTATGAAGGGGATGGGATTTAAGTCACTGTTACATCTGAATATTGGCAACAAAATTTTCACACTTCATTGTTGATAAGATAGACACAAAAACAATGACTTTGAATTTAGAAATAGGAAAAGTTCCAATCAATAGGCAACCACTAAGTTCGGTTTTTGTAACCAAAGAAGAAAGGAAAAAATTGATGTTGTTTGAGTTTGTTTCTAATTCTGTGCTGTCTTATTGCTTCAGATGGGGCTTTTCAGAGGATGTTTATGATATCTTACCTTGATGAAGAGATCCTAGTAAGCTAGCTAGCTATTCACACATGCATGCATGCATGTAATTTACTTGAATTAAGTCTTTAAAGATCGATATCTAATTACAATTAATGAATGGTTTCAGATAATAAGGGATACAACCGGGGTCCCAGAAGTTCTTACAAGATTGGATGCGGCTCAGTCTCCGGTCGATCCCATTGAAGAGTACGAGAGCTAAAACAAACACGTAAGGATTTATTTCTAAAACTGAAAAAAAGATATATCATAAAATCATCCTAACCACAATCCCTTCTCCTATCTTGGTTTACTTCTGTGATATTGTGAAGTAAAATCATCCTTACCAAATGCACAAGTCAAACTGAGTTGGAAATTTGTGTGTTTAAGAATGGTTTACGTTACCTCTTCGTCTATATCTATAATACGATGTTAATTGATTTGTTAACGGCTTAACGATTCGAGTGATCTAGTAAATGCATATGAGACCTGATTTAAGTATGTGTGTGGTGATAAATTCAAACGTAAAATCATGGATCCTTTATTTATTCATTACTACTTTGGGACACCCATCGATATGTAGATTTTTAAGTTGGGTTTTCATGTTGTCAAGAAATTACATGATCAAAGGCGGAGTCGGAATCTCTTTTCAAATAGTAACACCATTTGACTATAGGAAATAATGTTATAGTATTTTTCTTGTTTTGCAAAATAGTTACAGGTTTGTTAGTTTGATTCTTGCCTCTGCCGCCACAAACTTATGTCTTATGTCCAATGTACCAAATGTACTCTTACAAATATAACCAAGGGATCCCTTCATGCGTGCGTATCTTGTGGCCAGACTTTGTCTTAGACGACCGAATTTTCTTTCAGTTTTAAATTGCCAAGGATGTAGTCTAGGCGAAGCCTAGATAAACCTTATCAATATATATA
>LUCG01305787.1:0-14125 GCA_001633085.1 Carthamus tinctorius
ATAATCTCTACCCTCCCATGAATCGCGTCAATCCTCCGTGATCACGTCCACCGTAACCCAATGCGTACCAAACGCACCCTGAAGGAACCTTGGAGAAGATTTAAGAGGAGCCAAGAAAGGATCAAGAAGAGATAGGCATATTCTAGAAGGCTCCATACACCACTAGTATTCCTTTTGCTAGAAGTTTCCTTGTAAATTTTTAGATAGTTCCTCTAGATTGTTCCATAGAGTAGTATAAATAAAGTTCTCCTAATCATTTTAATATTCTGGTTTGCTCATCTTTACTTGGTATTCTAGTAGTTCGGCCGACTTAGTCCGGGAAATAAGGCCGCACGTGAGCTTGTGAGGACAACTCCATGACATAACACATAATTCCAAATTTTATAGGTGGATTTTATTTTTTTCTGCATAAAGATTACGTATGTTATTATGATAAAGGTATAAAATATGAAAAGCAAGTAACTAAATAAGGACTACAAGAACGTAAAGTGTATACGGTTATGTTTGGCAAGAAAAAGCTAGCTGATAAGTTAGTACATGTTTGGATGAACCATAAGCGAGCTTATTGAAAAGCTATTTGAAGTAGCATTACAAGAGTTTCTTTATAGTTTTTTCCAATTATAACCTTATTAATATTAATTATTATACCCCAAGATATATTTTTTGGCCATTTTATATACTTATATGCTAGTTTTTACCAAACATAATTTATTCATAAGCTACCTTATCAACTACTAGTTAGCTTATCAGTAACCAGCTAACATATCAGCTAGTTTACCAAACAAAGCCTAAATCATTACACAAAGAAAATAAAATAGAATCCTTACACATTTCGGTAAGGATGCTTTTCTAAATTTTCTTTAGAGTAAATTACGGATTTGTTCCCTTACAAAAAAGGATGCTTTTAAATTACTATAAATTTTTTACTTGGAAAAAGGCATTTTGCATAAATTTTGGCTTAGGAATGAGAATTTGAATAATAGCTAAAAAGTGAATTTGTTTGATATGATTGGCTATTTTAGTCAATTTCCTAAAAAACACAAACCGATTGGTCTTCTTTTTGAAACCAAAGTGGACTAGACCAAAGCCGAATAATTTGAGACCGATTTGCATGCATTATGCAACACCATTTTCAGTCCATCTAGATGATTTTTCGTATAACTTTACTGATATATTAACGGTTTAGAACTGCACACTTATAACTTTAGACGTTAACCAAAGAGGTAAAATCATAAGCTATAAGAACCGAGGAAATACATGATGTTGTAATACCGTTCCAAAGTGGATAGAAATTTTCTAACCAAGCTATAGAAATGGTATCTATCCCCTTTTGGGATACAAAGAGAATCTTGAAGCACACTTGGTAATTTCTCATTGCTTACAGGTAGACTATCGACAACAAAACTTTGGTAAGCATAAAATTGGGTAGTGACGTTGGCTAAAACAAGAAATCGGAGTCTGATAATTCCAGTACTTTATGGATACCAATTGGGTTCACGCCTGGCCGGAATGCATTCCCTTCGATGTATCTGCAAAAACAAACAATTGTAAGCTCACACACACACACGCGCGCACACACATACATATATATATATATATANGTCTCAATTAAAGGGCCACCGGGGTGTTCCTCAGTGTGTTCATCAATTTTCCAAATTTTTTTTAGGTTTTCCCATACTGTCCAGAGTGACACATAATTATTTACAAACCCCATACATTGTACAAACTTACAAACCAGCTTCCATGTGTTGTTTAGCATGTGAAAATGAAGTGTTTATAGAGTGTTGTTTCGTTGTGAAACGTTTAAGACTGCTTTGTGTATGGAAGAAAAAATTTTCTTGAATGTTTCACATATGAAATAACATGCATAAACAATTCATTTTCACACTTGTTTTTTCACACGTGAAACCTGGTTTCTAAGTTTGTAACAATTATTGGGTTTGTAAAAAGGGACTCCTTCCCTCCCTCGCTCCCTATGTATACACACACACATATACAAATAAAATTCTTGAAATGTGAAGGTTTTGAAGGCAGGCTCACAGTTCTTTGAGATAAGGATGCTTGTAGAAAGCATCAGGAATTCTTCCACTTAATTGATTGTGATCCAAGTACCTAACAACAAAATGCTTCAATCAATCAAAGAAACCTTATACTAATGAAAACATCTCCATCTGTTAGATACATTTTGACTCTATACTGTGAGGGTCCATCAATACTATCTTCAAACCTCTTATAAATGGTGTTAGTCTTATTTTTTTTCCTCTTTACAATTTATCACAAACATATAAAGAATCCAACCAATGATCATAGATACAGGCTCCCTCCACCCCAAATAATCCCAAATAAGTGTCCACATTTCTTCCAATTCTATTGAAACATCTCCAACAGATTCTCTAAAATACAAATAATGTAGATGTTCTTCTCTATTTTGCTCCAGACGAATTCTCTATGTTGTTCTCTAAGATAGAGAAAACTCCAAGGGAGAAACAAATTTTTATTCATTCCGACCAGTGAAATTGAATTATTACTATTACTTTACATAATTTTAAGAAAATGTCTTTATATAAGTATTTTAATAATATATTGAAATCTCTAAAATAGATAACTTGATGGAGTCTAACGTAATTCTTTTTAGGGATAAAAACTTTTGGTTCTCTATTTCAAATAAATTATATAGAATTTGTTGAAGATGCTCTCATTAATTATGAGAGGAGAAATTCTTTAGTCCCTTATCCTTAAAGGTAAAATTATCATTTAGTTAATTTTTTTTGAATAAGTAAAATTATCATTTAGTTAATTAAAAAGTATAATGATTACATAATTCTAAAACTACGCCTTCCCGTAATGGACATCTATTTTGGAAAGGAGGGAGTATGTCTTTTTGTTTCCTGCAGTTATTCTTTTGTGTGTAACGTGTTGACTATTTGTTCCAACAATATCATCTACAACTTTGGTACTATCGCTAATAGGTCATAAGGGCATAACCCCAGTTAGAGTTGTGTTGAAGGGATATTTCTACGAAGAAAGTGTCATATCTAAAGGTGTTGTAATAAGTTTATAAGATGTTTTTGAGCGTTGTGACAAGTTTTCTAGATTATTTTTATTACAAAAAAACGTCTTATTAGCTATTTTATAGATCACTTGTTTTTATAGGAAACTTTTTCAAATAGTGTCCTATAAAGTAGCTAATACAACGTTTTTTTAATAAAAATATTCTAAAAAATTGTTATATACGCCCAAAAACGTCTTAGAAACTTATTACAACACCTTTAGATAGGACGCTTTATTTTTTGGTTCTATATAGTGGTCTATTAGGATGCTTTATTTTGTTGTTGTCCTATAAACTCAATTTTGTTGTAGTGTACCTGGTGGTCCTAACGGGTCCTAGGCAAGCCTAATCAGTCCCAATCCTCGGGTGCCCAGTCCTATCCAGTCAATTTTTCCCATCTCGTCACCGTAAAACAAATAGGAAACATTTCTTCAACCATGTTTCAATAGATGATAAGATTTGGGGATGCTTACAAGTAAGTTAACTTGGGAATATGAGCAAGTCCAGCTGGTACAATCCCTGCCATCTTATTGTAAGATAAATACCTGAAACCATCATCACCATTACCTTCAGATTCAAGAAATTTGGTGTAAGATTTATCATCTGAAAAAGTTATTTGCATAAACAATACTTACAAAATTTCCAGATTAGTCAAGTTTGCAAGTTGTGCTGGTATTCCTCCGGTCAGATAGTTATTATTTAGGTAACTGCAAATATGTAATGGTAAATAAATGTTATACACATAATCAGTAGATAGAACCGGAGGTTTATAACTATAAACAGGATCAAAATTTTCCAAGAAGAATGGACATACAGATTGCGGAGAACTGGGAAACATCCTTCCATACGTATTAGTTCCCTTATAGTTCCAACCAAGTGATTGTTACCAACATCTCTACAAAAGACAGGGCTTCACCTTGTCAACACAATTCATATCTGCAAACTTAACAAATACCTCTTCATCTTAAGAGAAAAAGAGTCGACTTATGATTTTATCAATTCAAATTTGACATAGTTTTCTATCTCCAAAAAGTTCATTCATGATACGTTCTAGGAGATATAAAAGAAAAACTATAACCACAAGGGTTGTGGCATAGTGGTCGAGGCCTTGGGGGATGTAGTGGAATATCCCATCTATCTAGGGTCCAATTCCAGGCGTACTGGCCACTGAGTTTATCAGGGGTTGATTTCTTACAATCACAATTTGCCGGGATTAGTCTAGGCATAGCCTGGGACACCTTTCCAAAAAAAAGTTTGAAGAAAGAGAGATTTTTCTTAATTTTTAAAAAGAAACACTAATTAAGTGGACTCTTTTGTGAGGTATATGGTAGCATAAGGTTGAAGGGTACAGGTGTCGAAGATTTCGTAAGGTCCCCAATTCTGGTGGAATTCGTCCAATGAAGCGATTTTCATGAAGATGGAGATATTGTAGCTCTGGAAGATTAGCAAGCTCCCTGGGGATTTCACCCTTAAAGCTATTGAAACTCAAGTACCTGCAGACGTATGTGTAACTATTCGATTAATTGTTCTTTCCATATATCAATGGACTCTAAACAAATAGTGCAAATACTCACAGATGTGTTAGTTTCTTCAGTTCACCTATTTCAGGAGGAATGACATCCTGCAGCTTGTTCCACCTCAAATTACTGGAAAGATGACAAATATCAACCAAGTTGAGTTCTAAGTTTGGCTGATAAGATACTAGATTGAAGCACTTGAAATAGAGTGAGTTAGGTAATTTATCTATACATGTCACATTAACCCACACTAAATGATTTTTGGGTAGTAAACATAATCCTTTAGAAGACCTCAGGAACCATTTAAAGCATAAAAAGTTGTTGTCCTCCCATCTACTTACCCTTGGTAATAAACTAGGCAATACTCAAGTGTGGATCAGAACTCATGATCTCTAAGATAAACTAAACAGGTCCCAACAACTTCAGCAAGGCAGCTGGACCGTAGGGGTGTAAATGTTATTACATTGCTAGGGTAGTTAAGAAATGGACACGATAAGAGAGAGACAAAGAACAAAAGGTGGGTGGGTAAAGTTTGTCAACTCAATTATGTGTGTATGTTTAATCAACTCACGCAGCTTTAATCCATTCATGTGAATGTGTAACAGGCTCTTGATCTTTATAGAAGTATTTATCTATTGTACTTAGCTAAAAAGAGATTTAGTTGATACTTGATGAATAAGTCACAAGCTGGAGATGCGTTGTTTAGTGCAAAGGAGACAGAAACATGCTTTTAACGGCCAAAGTATGTTTTAATAGGCGGCACACTAAAAAATCATGAAACTAATGAAGAATGGTACCTCTTGTATGTTCATAACTTGGCGACTGCCATCAAACTCGAGTGTTTGACTATTAGTCAAATATCTAAAAAAAGGCTCCCTAATGGAGACAGAAATAAGTAATTCTATGGCCCAAAAATCAATCTTACCAATAAAATGTGATTAATTATTAATAGTAAAAGCAAATCTGGATTGAGACCTTACCCACAAGGGAGTGTTGCATTTAAATAAAGAGGCGGCTGCAATTACAGGCAGGTGAGAGAAACGTTCTAAAATATACTGATTTTCCTTTCTTAGAGAAGGGTAAGCAAAAGTATAGTGAACTCGCTGTAGGTATAAGAGGTAAAGAGCATCTAAATATGGGAGTGGTTATCTATAATTTCCTTAATGAACAGCTGATTATACAATTAAAAAAGTCACTGTATCGAGTAATAACATGAATAAAATTAATGTGACAGTAGTCCTTTATAAGATGCTCATTTGTTAACTCCATGCAAAATTAGACAAGTTACAGAGAGGAAGCTAGAGGCTGCAAGGCTGCAACTAAGGTTCTCAAAGGCATAACAAATATATATCAGTCATTATAGCTACTATTCAGACTTCCAGGTGTATAAAGTGTTTGAAAAAGATTCAAACAAATATGATCAAATTTGAAAGTAAAATGATGAAGCTTCCTAAGAACCACACAATACTTTTTTTTTCTTTTTTGTACGGCAAGAACCACACAACACTACTACTAATGAATCAAGTAAAGGATCTTACAGTACTTTAAGACGCTTCAAACGTCCGATTTGAGGTGGAATTGGTCCTGTCAACTTATTGTTGTGGAGATCCCTACCAACAGAATATCAAATAGTTTATCCAGCGAGAATTGACTATCACAAAAAGTTAACACCAAACCCAGTTGAAATTGCTTTTAATCATGATTTTGGAAATCTTGAAGCAAACAACCAAACTAACACCAGCAATAAAAAAAATGGGTGACAGCATAGTAGGAGAGAAAATAAGGTCTTACAGCCTCGTAAGATCCAGCAGATTGGTTACCGCAGTAGGAAAAGGTCCAATAATTGACACCGCATATACTTCCCTAAAATTAGATGCAATGTAGTCAAATTCAGATCAATTGCACAGGTTTGTAACTTAGTAACACTTGAATACAAGCAAATGATGACGTCGTACTTACAGTTCAGTAACTACTCTATAATCACCTTGTGTGGAGCAAGTGACTCCAGACCAGGCTGGTAAATCACCATCTCCACAAGGATCATCTCCAACCCATGCATACACCACCCTCCATCCAAGAGATGCTTTAATTTCGTTAAGCGCTTTCACTACAGTCAAAACAGAAACACTATTCATCCACTCCAATACAGATCAATATGTATACTTCTATTTTCATAATTTTCCCACAGTACAATCAATTTTCGTACTAGCACTAAATACATTTAAGAAAAGGTGAGAAAGGTATTCACGGATTTGACAAAAATAACTCCTGAACTAAATGAACTTTCTTGAGGACAGTCACGAGAAGAGTACTGATTCTGAGCATCTTATCTTTAAGTTTATGTTGGACTTCAATTCCATGGCTAATGAGTAATATATCAGTTTAACCTTCAAACAAACTGTATTGATTCAACTCCAAACATTAGATGTCTTGCTAGTATATGCTAACATATTTCAACCTAAACTTATTGAATAGTTTCACAAACTTATAACTCTTATTAGGCGCTAAAGCTAAACATCGAACAACTGAATCTTAAAAACAAGTCAATTGTGCCAAAATGATGAACAATCGACACGCCAACGCCCAATTTCGACTGCAAATCATCGGATCGAAGAGCAATTTCAAGTAATCAGAGCAAGCAGCATTCTCAATTGTAAGATAAACAAATGCAAATTCAATTACGCATCTCCGAGATAAGGAAACACACATAAACAACAAATCACCTACTCCAACGGAAAATTTATGAAGAGAACTGAGCAATTACCATCTCTTTTCAGCGTTTTGCAGTCAACAGCAGCATTGAAAAGGCTAGAAAGCAATACGATCAATGAAACTGCTGCAGATACACGACGACACAACATTCTCAGTGAAATCGATTGCGATTGCGCCTTTTGCTTTCAAGATTTCAAACTATCATTCGTCAGCAATTCGTTTATACAGATTGTAAATCGCTAGATTCTGATCCAGATCAATGTGAGCTTGAATTCAGAGTAAGATCTCAGTGTGTGTGTGTGTGTGTGTGTGTGAGAGAGAGAGAGAGAGNTGGATCTTAACTCCGTTTGGTTTTGTTTAATTTTTCATTTTTTCTTTTGATTACCCTGAAGTTATACTTAGATCACAATACCACCCCTCTTATTTTCGTTAATCGCGTTTAGACCTCTAAAACTAGGGGTGTGCATCAGATTAAATCAGACCAAATCAAACCAAAACCGAAAGATCGACAACTATCCTTTTTATAAGACCATCTGTAGCAAGAGGCAGATAACTATCCTTTTTATAAGGCCATCTGTAGCAAGAGGCGGATAACTATCCTTTTTATAAGGCCATCTGTAGCAAGAGGTAGGGTAGGGCGGATACCGACTGTTTGATGGTACGAGAGGGGCGGGTTTGCTGGCACATGTATGGTCGAGGGAATGGAAACCTGATGAAGCCGCTTTCTCTTTCTCTCTCTTAAATATATATATTAAAAAAATTGGAGGGTATGAAATGTTAGTGGTACTCCACTTTAGGGTTCAGATGGTAGAAGAGAAAAATTGATGCGCCACTGAATTGGCATGAGGGTATGAGTGTATGAAATCTTGATGCTATGCATGGTCTAATATTTATCCATATGCATAGCCATTAAATTCAAACAAATTACCATTTGACATTGTTTATAGTTAAATTTACATAATTTCATTCAAATACAAACACTACAGCAAGCTTAAGTTCTATAATTTATTTTATTATGACGTTTATACATTATAAGTGTCCTATAAAGTCAATTTTATTGTAGTGAAAGTATCAAATTAAACTATTCAATTAAAGTTAGGTAATTAGATTTTTGTAGATTTTTGTCATTTACTTAAAAAGAAATCAAATACAATAAAATTTGTTTTCTATTATTAAAAACATGCATCAAGAAAAAGTTTGTTGCATAGTTGGGGTTTTGGCATTTTGGCACTACCTTGTCCCCTCATTGTATACGCCCCTTAGAGCAATGAAGGTAAATTAAGATACTAAACGATAAATGTTTGAACGTAAACCGCTTAAAGTTATTACTAAACTAATTTGTGGTAGCTAAAACTAAGATTAAGAACTTGTGTAAAAAGTTTCCTCTAACTCTCATTTTCAAGCTAATAACAATTGAGCCTTTTGTTTTAAAGGCAACCAACAAATTATTGAAAGCCACCGTGAGCTGTTGAGGCCAAAGCAAGCATAAAAAAGAACAAAACGGAATGTGACAAAGAGAAGACGGAACAAAGGCCACAAAGGCGAAACAAACATGAAACAATACAAAGGAAGGCCGTAAAAGGTTAGGAGATGAGAGAAATATGATGTGGCCTAGCGATCCATTGCTCCCAAACCAAACACACCTTGTTTGACCGTCTCGAAATCCCCTCAAACACACGTGCTCTTATTCCGCAAATAAAATAGCTTGCCACGAGAGCATCACGTTATTTTGGTGACCCCAAACTAGGTAGAGGGTAGTAGCCCAAATGGAAGCTTGCAAACTCTTTTGAAGCCAACAGAAAAACAAGGGAGCACCTGGATGGTTTAGAATATTGCACACCATGTTTCCCTGTTGTTTTCAAGAGCCCAGCAAGTTCAAAATAGTTATCAAGTTTCTGACACAAACTTGCATCCACAAGATAATGATCCAACGTTTCCTTTGAATCGTTACAAATTGAACATAAAACTGAATGCAAATTTATGCCATGGTCACTCAAAGTAGTGTGAACTGGAAGACGGTTGAGAAAACAAAGATGTTAATGCTTGCCACGAAAAAAAGGGCAAACAACAAGAGTTCTGTTATAAAAAACAACAGGCTATCAACATAGACTTTCATCGAATTTTCTGCTTGTTTAGTAGGCAGTACAAATTTATAATAACCATTAATTGAAGTTTGTGACTCAAAAACTCTAAATCACTTATCTTTTTTCTCCTAACATTGTATTTTTTAGCAACTTTAAATATTTCGAGTTGACCTTTATAGATTTTCCTAAAAATTACTACCAAAAAGTCGACTTCCCATTTAGACAACTGCTAGTTAGTGAAATATGTTTATTGTAGCACTTCAATAATACACTCATTTTTTGGGATTATTAATATCTAAATGCTCAATATTAAACCTACATCTTCTAAAATCAAGAAAAATATAAAAGGAGGACTAAATATTCATTATTAACAGAAGAGACATAAAATATATAAGAGATCATGTCGTAGGATCAATGCATTTCAATGTTATCACCTACCTAAAATCTCCTGAAGTACTTATCTATTAAAGATTAGCCTTTTTCCGAATCTTCATACAATTTTTCATTACAAAACCATTGCTTTTATATAAATAAATAAAAAATACTACAACTCAAATTTTAAAATGGCTAAAATAATGAATTTCTATTGTTTGTTTAATAGCTTTTGTGAAATTTTACATGTTTTGCTATTGAAAATTGTTGTTGTGTTTAAATTTTTTATGTTAACATCATCAACAATCTGTTATTATTTTCGACACTAAGTATATCATTTTTTGAACGTAAGTTATCATGAATTTCTGTTTTTCCATCAAAATATCGCCAATTATAGTTTTCTTTGTCAACTTAATGTTTTAATCTACAACTTATCAATCAATTTTGTCACACATATACTATGTTCTTCTAAATAATGCAAGTAAATGTACTAAGTTAGGTTGCACACTTAACCAAAAGGACAAATTGTAATAAATAGCAACTTATGATTTTGTTTTTAATTTGGTCGCTAGAATTTAGTTATAAATATAACTTAACTTTATAAAATCATTATAAAACCATTCCACTATAAAGTATAATAAAAATAATCAAACTTTCAAAAATAATTATAAAAACTAACAAATGATGTTAATGTACTATAAGATTTTTTTTCTTTGTCAAAATAATAATCAAATAAATTATAAAAAAAATGTCTATATATGGTTTATAAAAACTCTGATTTCACATTCAACTTTCGAAAGTAAATCAGATACTTTATAGATTATTTGTCAAGTGGCGTGCATATAGTCCTTTTTAAAGCCTTTTTGTATAGTTTTTGGAACACGCCTTCTTATACTTCAATTGCTTGTTGCGTCCTTCTTAGTAGTTCCCCCCGGCCCCCACCCCTCTGAGATGCATGACAACTTATGAAAGCCCCAATTTATTGAAGGATCTACCGGACTTATAATATAACTTTAGTGTATTTATGATAGTGAATTTGCAGTTAACATAATTTATTAATTTATTTGCTTATTTGAGAATTTATTCCACATGCTTCTGATACAAACTTCCGCTTTAATTTATAGGTCCATGTTGCTCTTGTTGGGCAACGGAGGTTGTAAGGGTTTAAGTATGGATACTGGTGGAGAAGGCGACAATAGTGGTGGAGGGAGGGTGGGTTGATTGCATATGATATCCCCCATATACCTAATACCTGCCAAAAATTGATCACGGAAACCATCATTGACTCTATTACAATGGATACATAGGCACCCATAGATGAGGAAAAGGTTTAGCAAGCAAAGATAGCGGTGACTTCCAGGAAACACCACTTGGAATAGGTGTCTTAGATTGTTTGTTAACTATTTGATCTCCACCAGCATTCATTCAACATTCAAAATCCCATAAAAGAAAATTCATGTTTTTAAATCCAACCCAATTTGTCTAATAAGCTTTAGACAAAATAACCAAACTCAGATATAACAAAATCAACGAAAATAAGAACAAATGAAAAATACTATATTATCCTCTTGTAACTAGAAACCACATATACTTAATGCCCTTAGTATAGATTTTTAAATACATTCCCAAAATAGAAACCGGATAACATCTCATACATTTTCAAGAATAAAGTAACTATAACTTGTAAATCATATGGACTGTTTTTATAACTTATTATAATAATATTTGAGAATTATATTAGTAATGATTTTTAAAATTTGATAATCGCATTAAAAAGAATGAAATATAATTCCTATTTATTATAAAGGTTGCCAAATGGTTATATTTCATTATGGCATGTTTGACAAACTAGCTGATAAGCTAGCTGGTAGCTAATAAGTTAGGTGTTGATAGATAAACTAGCTTATGAACAAATTATGTTTGACAAAAACTAGCTTATGGGTATGTAAAATGACCAAAAAATGTATATTTAAATTTAATAATTATTATTAATAAGGGTATAATTAGAAAAAGTTACAAAAAGCTCTCAAATACTCAAAGTAGTGTTTCAATAAGGTAACTTATGATACATGTTTAGATGGATTAGCTTATAAGCTAACTTATTTTTACCAAATATAGCTAAAATAAACTTGTATTATAGATAAGATTTGATTCTTTTCAAATTTGACCCATAATTGCATCTAGAACAAAAAATTGATATAATATTTGACAAAATCTGTATACAATTTGGACTTCTATAGAAGTTCTAGAAGTTTTGTTTATAGACAAATTAATTAGATTTGTCCAAGTCATCACATTAATATTAAGAACACCCCAGACTCTTAAAAAAACCACCACCACCAAGTAACAATTTTTTTAAAACTCATTAAAATTTAAAAATCCCAATATCTCAAAAAAAGTTAATTAGAATTATAGTTTTTTTTTAAATACAGAATTATAGTTATTTATTACCGTCGACTGCAGTCTGCAGGACAGACCAGGCCCTTACCCGACTGTCTTTGTGGCTGAACGTTAGTAGGGTTGAGTTTGGTTTGGTTGCTATGGTGAACTGGCGGTACCTATCTAATTCTCAGCTTGCTTTTTCACTATGCACGTGAGACTACTCATGACTGTTTTTATGTTTCTGTGTCTGTGATGTCGCAACAACTGTTGTTTAGCTGTGATTAGTTGCAATTTACTCCTTGCAAATTGTTGTTTTTGATATGTTGTTCGTTTGCATTCCCTTTCCTTAGTTTTGATTGTTGTGTTGTTTCTGCTTTAGCGTCGGTTGTTGACTGCCGAGTGGCTTCTATCTTTGTTCTGTTCGGACGCTGTTGTACGATTTTTGGTGTTTGGTTTATAAAGTTTTGGTTTGCCATTAAAAAAAGAAGTTACATATAAATTCTTTAATATTATGGATATTAGCAAGACTTAACATACCCTTTAATTAAAAATGATATTCTCATTTTTTGATCACTAGTTCCAATAATATTGTTAAAAGAAATGTCAAGTTAAAGTTTTATTTGTTTAAATTAAATAAATAAATTAAATATTATTGACTTAACATTTACTATTAAATGACATTGACATGGATATTAACAAATTAAAATTTTATGTTTATTTCATGATTAAAAAATTATATATATTAATATATTATTATCATGGATTTCATGCCTTATCAATAAATCTCTAACTAATTTCATTTATTGGCAAATTGTCATTACATCATGAAGGTATGAAAATGGGCAAAAAGGAGAAATCAAGTCAAAGATCATTAAACTCACATATTCATTCATTAATTGGCATATAAGCACCATATAACCACCTTACATACCAAAGTCAACAAATATTGAGCCATATAATAACCAAAATTACTATTTTACCCTTCAAAAGTTTTATAAGATCACAACTCCCCATTGAATTAGACCACCATCTTCCTCATGAAAAAAGCCTGTAAATTTAATGCAACTCATGGATTTCTTTTGATACCTCCTCCAAACAAAGCCTATAAAGATATATATAGAAAGTACAACTATTATTGCTATTGGTACAACTACTTTCATAATCCCTTTTTTTAGCTATTTCCATTCTTGTTTTTGCTGCTTCCAGACCAACCAATTGCATCTAAGTGGAGGAATATCCCATCCGCTCACGGTTCAATTTCAGGCGTCCACAACGATTGTGACCATTATGCTTATCAGAGCTGATTTCTTACCGCCACAATTTCTCTGGAATTCAAATTCAAGAACAAGGATGGAAACAGTAATTCCGGACTACGTTCGCAAGAAGAAGAAAACATCGGAATGAAAAACATATATAAAAAAATACAACTATTACTGCTATTAGTACAACTATTTTCTTTTAGCTATTTCCATTCTTGTTTTTGCCGCTTCCAGACCAACCAATCGCAAATTCCACCCAAAAAGCCCTCAGGTGGAGTATCCCATCTGCCCACGGTTCTATTTTAGACGTTCACAACAACTGTGACCACTGAGTTTATTTCTCGTCGTCTGGAATTCAAATTCAAGAACAAGGATGGAAACAGTAATTCCGGGCCTACGTTTCCCTAAGACGAAAACATCGGAACTAAGAAGAAGCAAAACAAGCTAATTCTAAAATATTGGGGTAATGGGTTCAGAAAATTGACATGAAATTTTAAAGATTTAGAAAGAAAGAAAAGAAAAACATAGGATCTTGAAATTTAACCAAATGGGTGGTGAATTACTATTGGGTTTTATCAATTGTGAAGTGGGTTTGGGCCGGATGGGACTAATCTTTTTGCTACACCGTATCTTGGATCGATTTCTTCGTGCGGCGGCGGCGGCGGCAGGTGGCGGTGCTGCGGCGGTAGTGGTGGGAGAGGCGGGCGGCAAGGATTGGTTGTTTGGGATTGGAAGCAAAGAGAAGGTGGG